>SJYX01020969.1:0-14606 GCA_006410675.1 Oreotragus oreotragus
TTTTTTTTTTAATGGGAAAAGGCTTTGTGAATCTTATTTTAGAATGAGCCTCTCCTAGACTTGCCCTAGACATTACATATATTCCTCGGGTCATACTGAAAAGCAAAAGAGGGGCAGGATTGGGGTCACAGCTGCTTGTTCTGCACGGACCAAGTGGGCCTTGGGGATTCAGCATTCTCCAGAAGTGGCCACGGGACTGAATGACAGAAAGCCAAGGAGGTGCAACTCAAGGCTCCGCTAACAAAGCAGCGACGAGACTGCTGGGTGGCCACCTCTGTACAGAAAATTGGAATCTAGATTCTGTCATTTACCAACAAAGGCAGAGGAAAAAGTGGTGCAATTATGCAGTCCATTTAACTCACAAACGTATTACCCTGAATGACTGGCCAGCCATTTCATCGGATCCTTGATGGTAATCCTGAAATCAGACATGTTCCTGTAGAAAGAATTTTAAGTGAGGCTGTCTATGCACCTATCAAGAATAAAGAAAATAGATTGTATCAAACAACGGCAGGGAAAATCCTTCAGCAGTTCTAATCCACTTTTGATTTTCAGCAATGTGTACATCTAAAGCAATACCAGACTAGAACTGAATTCTTTTCCTACACTGTAAAATCACAATTGTGGAATGATAGGAACTCTGGTGATGACATTAAGATGAACTAAGTAAAACATACACAAATAGAAGGCCCTGTTTTAACAACTAACATGAAGAGAAATGTAATGAGAGAATTTGTAACTTGACTTTGGAAATGTTTTCCCACCAAATAAGGGCTTTCCCCCCATCTCTTAAGGAGCCAGATGAATTCAAAGCCGTAGAAAGGCAGCTGTAGAATTTGATCTTCCAAGCATCCCATGTACCTTTATTGAACTTATTGTCAAATTGCCAGGATCTCACTAAAGGATTTCTATTTGCTCTCAGTAAAAAATAAAACCCCAAACACATTTTTATTCTTTCTACTGGGTGCATTGTCTGTTTTCTTTGTAAATGCAGTACAATAAAATTATTTAATAACCTACATGTTTCCAGAAGATTTCTGTTTGTTGCCCAAGTTAATCTGACCTAGCTTCAGAATGGAGGAACGGATTGGTTGAGTTGTTTTTTGAACTTAAATATACCATGAAACTGAATAACTGAAACACATCATTTTGTGGGGTTTGTAGCTTTGTTTCTATCTTTAAGTTGGTGAAGTGGGATTAACAAAATACATTTTGGAAAATTCTAAGAAAATTGTTATTCCTATAACTCCACCATTTTTCCTGAATATTTGTGGGTTGTCTTTTTTTCTCTCTTTCTCTCTCTAAAGATCACAAAGTGCAAAATATCAAAATTTTGTGAACCTCAAGGCACTGGAATACACAGGCTTTCATATATTTGTCTCATAAATTCTTAGAAATGGATTGGCTGGGGCAGAGAGTAAGCACATTTTAAAAGCATTTAGTAAATGTTGCCTAACTTAAGCGGAGAACAGTTGGACTGGTTTGTGGTGACCAACAGTGTTTGAATGAGCCTATTGTAATCTCTCATTTTATTCCTAATAGCCAGTTCGATTGCCCCAAAGGGGAGTATCTTGTTTTAATTTGCATATTGGATGACTAGAAGCTTGTTTCATAGGTTTTATTGGCCTTTTGTGGTCATTTGCCTACGTTACCCGACTTTTCTTTTGGCATGCTTCCCTGTTTGATGATTTGGTAATATTTTTGCCATTTTTCTGTCACATTTTCCAGTTTTTTTAATTTGCCTTTCATTTTTGTGATAATGTTTATTCATAAAGCCCTTCTCTAGCCCTGAACTCTATGTAAACTGCTTAATTATTTTGTTCTAATTGAACTATGCTTTAAGGTATACGCAGTGTGTTCCTATTGTAGTATTGACCAGAATGTAACCTGTTTAAAAAACAACCAAAAATTAAATTGGAATTCTTCAAACTAGCATGTTCATCAGACTGAGAATTCTAGGCCGTCCCTCTAAGTCTTGTGTTAAGCTATCTCAAAAGAACCATCAAACTGAGTTGGAGTTAAAACCCTGCGTATCCACAGGGAAACCATTAAGCTGTTCCCAGAGGTGAAATTCAAAAGCTACTTAGATGATATGTATTTGTCCTTTTAAGTTGTTGCACAAATATTAACCCACACCACCTCCTTATGATATCAGAAACATCTCAGTTAAAAAACCAGAAAGCTTGATATCATGTGTTTAGAAGCTTTAACTAAGCAAGTTTACATTAGTACCTACTTCTGTTACTGACAAGGGTTTTCCATACATAGATTATCTGGTTTTATATCCTACCAAGTTCACTCTTTTATCATAATCTTCTCTTTGTCCTTAATTCATATCTAGTCATTGCCCATTTTAATACTGTAACAATAACAAGCCTTGCTCTCCATTTGGCAGAACTAGACCATGTTATGAAAGTATCAGCTGCCTGCAATTTGAGCTATGTTCTTAGAAGTTGTGCCCTTAAGACATTTCATTGGTTGCTTTGGATTTATTAAATACAGAAGAAAGTATGGTCAGTGTTGGAAATTAGAGGACCTTACTATAAATCCTTGAGGTTGGATAGCAAAAGTAGGAGGAATTTGAGGGTTAGGGCCTGTCATCTTCAGCAGTTTATTACAAAACAGACATATTCATCAGCATGTAAGGTTACCAGAATCTAATCTTTGTTGCAATAAGGCATTCTGGTAAATGCCCATTTCAGCAGAAAATAATTTTTAATAACTATGAGACAACTTTTTAAAGGACCCCAATGATTCTTACCTGGTATTCAAGCACTTAGACAATTCCCTCACCTTTAATGTGGGCTGGACTTTGTGACTGTTCAAAAGTAACAGGATGTCACTTTTTGGTTACAAAGGGGCCATGGCTTCTGTCCATGCACTCCGTAGGAACCCTTGCACTGGAAAAGCAAGCTGCCAGCTGTATAAGCCTTTGGAGAGGCCCTTAGCTAGCAAGGAACTTGGGCCCTTGGCCCAACTACCTGTAGAAGCTGAGTCTTACACTCCTGAGCTTGGAAGCAGATCCAACACCTTAGTTGCAACACTGTGAGAAACTTGATGCAAAGTCACCTGGCTAATCCTTGCCAATTCTTAACCTGAAGGAGGGCTTCCCTGATAGTTGGTAAAGAATCCACCTGCACTGCAGAAGATCCCCCTGGAGAACGGATAGGTTACCCACTCGAGTATTCTTGGGCTTGCCTGGTGACTCAACTGGTAAAGAATCCACCTGCAATGCAGGTAGACCTGGGTTCAATCCCTGGTTTGGGAAGATGCCCTGGAGAAGAGAACGGCTACCCACGCCTGGAGGATTTGCAGAGTCGGACACAACAGCAACTTTGAACCTGTAGAAACTGAAATGTTTTAAGCCACTGAGTCCTGGGGTAATTTGTTATGCAGCAACAGGTAGCTAATACAGAGATGTTAAGATAATGAAAGCATTTAGGAAGGACATCCTTCTGGTTCACACTTCAGATATAAATCATAAGGCCTTCCTCTGTTGACCCGCTCAGTGCTAGTCACTGTTCAAACTTGGGCATCACAACCATTCCTGTGTCCCAGCCAAAGGCAGAGGAAGGAGCATAGTAAGCTTGGTTAGAGGAGTGCTGATTTTATTGATTTTTCTGTATACTTTCAAAGATGAAATTTGAATTTAAAGGTCAAGCCACTTGAGAAAGAATGATGATGCAGTTACTGTCAACGAAAACCATCACTTTATTGGAGAGGTTGAATTCTGAGTTTTCTTGAAGATAAAGCAAAAGATGAAATGCTGACTCGTGACAGATTTGCAGGTCTTCTCCAGGTTGGTAAACATCCACTACTCCTTTGGTGAAACTCACTGTTCTTGAGGGCAAGGTGAAGGCTATTGGCAGATGTACCTGAAGCCCCCAGAAGCTTCTCTGGACCTTCATAGTTGCCATTCTAGTGAGAAATCTTAAAAGACAAGAAGGCCTTAGAAAGTTTTCTTTTGCCTTTTATAAAAAGTTAACAAGAAATAACAAACCTAGCTAGAAACGTCACTAAACTGCAGAATTGGCCGAATTCTATCACTCGCGGGTGGTCCAGTGGTTAAGATTGCTTTCACTGCTGTGGGCCAGGGTTTGATCCCTGGTTGGGGAACTAAGATCCCACAGGCTGTGTGGCCAAAAAAAAAAAAAAGTTGCATAAAGTAGATGCCTGACAATGAAATAATTTTATCAGCACAAGAAAACATGAATGTGATCACTCATAAGTCCCATCCCAATGGTTCCCATCATCAACAACTGGGACGATGCTGAGATACTCATACTTAGCCTATCTGAGATAGAGGAGACACTGCACTGGCCAGGCAGGTGTCCGAGTACATTGGTTAAAAAGCATGCCCTGCAGCCCAGAATAAGAAGCCTGTTTTCCATGTCACTGCTGGTTGATCAAGATCCATTATGGTTTTGTTCAGCATTTACCCACTTTCTACCTATGAAAGAACAGCACCCATAGGTTACTGAGGAAATGTACCAAGGTCAGAAAAAGAACACTTGTTCTTCTGGATCACTCACTGCAGGTAATTAGCAAAACCCTGCTTTACCATACCATCCTGAGGACAGGGAACAGCCTAAAGAGCCTGGCTTTGTCTTGGCATCTGCTACGATGAGGTATTACCTAAATTGAGTTCCCCTCTGGAAACNAGATGATATGTATTTGTCCTTTTAAGTTGTTGCACAAATATTAACCCACACCACCTCCTTATGATATCAGAAACATCTCAGTTAAAAAACCAGAAAGCTTGATATCATGTGTTTAGAAGCTTTAACTAAGCAAGTTTACATTAGTACCTACTTCTGTTACTGACAAGGGTTTTCCATACATAGATTATCTGGTTTTATATCCTACCAAGTTCACTCTTTTATCATAATCTTCTCTTTGTCCTTAATTCATATCTAGTCATTGCCCATTTTAATACTGTAACAATAACAAGCCTTGCTCTCCATTTGGCAGAACTAGACCATGTTATGAAAGTATCAGCTGCCTGCAATTTGAGCTATGTTCTTAGAAGTTGTGCCCTTAAGACATTTCATTGGTTGCTTTGGATTTATTAAATACAGAAGAAAGTATGGTCAGTGTTGGAAATTAGAGGACCTTACTATAAATCCTTGAGGTTGGATAGCAAAAGTAGGAGGAATTTGAGGGTTAGGGCCTGTCATCTTCAGCAGTTTATTACAAAACAGACATATTCATCAGCATGTAAGGTTACCAGAATCTAATCTTTGTTGCAATAAGGCATTCTGGTAAATGCCCATTTCAGCAGAAAATAATTTTTAATAACTATGAGACAACTTTTTAAAGGACCCCAATGATTCTTACCTGGTATTCAAGCACTTAGACAATTCCCTCACCTTTAATGTGGGCTGGACTTTGTGACTGTTCAAAAGTAACAGGATGTCACTTTTTGGTTACAAAGGGGCCATGGCTTCTGTCCATGCACTCCGTAGGAACCCTTGCACTGGAAAAGCAAGCTGCCAGCTGTATAAGCCTTTGGAGAGGCCCTTAGCTAGCAAGGAACTTGGGCCCTTGGCCCAACTACCTGTAGAAGCTGAGTCTTACACTCCTGAGCTTGGAAGCAGATCCAACACCTTAGTTGCAACACTGTGAGAAACTTGATGCAAAGTCACCTGGCTAATCCTTGCCAATTCTTAACCTGAAGGAGGGCTTCCCTGATAGTTGGTAAAGAATCCACCTGCACTGCAGAAGATCCCCCTGGAGAACGGATAGGTTACCCACTCGAGTATTCTTGGGCTTGCCTGGTGACTCAACTGGTAAAGAATCCACCTGCAATGCAGGTAGACCTGGGTTCAATCCCTGGTTTGGGAAGATGCCCTGGAGAAGAGAACGGCTACCCACGCCTGGAGGATTTGCAGAGTCAGACACAACAGCAACTTTGAACCTGTAGAAACTGAAATGTTTTAAGCCACTGAGTCCTGGGGTAATTTGTTATGCAGCAACAGGTAGCTAATACAGAGATGTTAAGATAATGAAAGCATTTAGGAAGGACATCCTTCTGGTTCACACTTCAGATATAAATCATAAGGCCTTCCTCTGTTGACCCGCTCAGTGCTAGTCACTGTTCAAACTTGGGCATCACAACCATTCCTGTGTCCCAGCCAAAGGCAGAGGAAGGAGCATAGTAAGCTTGGTTAGAGGAGTGCTGATTTTATTGATTTTTCTGTATACTTTCAAAGATGAAATTTGAATTTAAAGGTCAAGCCACTTGAGAAAGAATGATGATGCAGTTACTGTCAACGAAAACCATCACTTTATTGGAGAGGTTGAATTCTGAGTTTTCTTGAAGATAAAGCAAAAGATGAAATGCTGACTCGTGACAGATTTGCAGGTCTTCTCCAGGTTGGTAAACATCCACTACTCCTTTGGTGAAACTCACTGTTCTTGAGGGCAAGGTGAAGGCTATTGGCAGATGTACCTGAAGCCCCCAGAAGCTTCTCTGGACCTTCATAGTTGCCATTCTAGTGAGAAATCTTAAAAGACAAGAAGGCCTTAGAAAGTTTTCTTTTGCCTTTTATAAAAAGTTAACAAGAAATAACAAACCTAGCTAGAAACGTCACTAAACTGCAGAATTGGCCGAATTCTATCACTCGCGGGTGGTCCAGTGGTTAAGATTGCTTTCACTGCTGTGGGCCAGGGTTTGATCCCTGGTTGGGGAACTAAGATCCCACAGGCTGTGTGGCCAAAAAAAAAAAAAAGTTGCATAAAGTAGATGCCTGACAATGAAATAATTTTATCAGCACAAGAAAACATGAATGTGATCACTCATAAGTCCCATCCCAATGGTTCCCATCATCAACAACTGGGACGATGCTGAGATACTCATACTTAGCCTATCTGAGATAGAGGAGACACCACTGGCCAGGCAGGTGTCCGAGTACATTGGGTTAAAAAGCATGCCCTGCAGCCCAGAATAAGAAGCCTGTTTTCCATGTCACTGCTGGTTGATCAAGATCCATTATGGTTTTGTTCAGCATTTACCCACTTTCTACCTATGAAAGAACAGCACCCATAGGTTACTGAGGAAATGTACCAAGGTCAGAAAAAGAACACTTGTTCTTCTGGATCACTCACTGCAGGTAATTAGCAAAACCCTGCTTTACCATACCATCCTGAGGACAGGGAACAGCCTAAAGAGCCTGGCTTTGTCTTGGCATCTGCTACGATGAGGTATTACCTAAATTGAGTTCCCCTCTGGAAACGTAAGATTCACCAATTAACGTACCAAACCTAAAGTTTAAAAAAAAAAAGACGGTCATCTATACTGTAACAAATTACTTGGCTACTAATAACTTTCTGAAACTGTTAGCCCATTCTGTTTGGGTCAGTGTGGGCACTGAAGAAATAAGATTTTTGGTTCCCAAAGGGAAAAAGTCAATTTAGTCTTGAAAAGTTTTTACATCCTAAAGTTACCCAGTCTTTATGAGACTTCCTGATGGATTCAGGTTCTGGTAACCCCTCTAGTCGTTTCCTCTCTGCATCAATTTAAAAAAAAAAAAAAATGAGGAAAAAAGCAAAGGACTGCCTAAATCTCAACCTGAAACAATCCAGCATGGTTACAGCCACCTCTTTTTAATTGCCCTCTAAGAGCTGGATGGCAATTTCTGGGTGCTTTCAAAGAAGTATCCTCAGTGAATTAGACTGTCGGGGACTCACCCTAGACACAGATTCATTTTGCTGTCATTTTACAGAGAGGCCTCGAGATGGTACAGTGACTTGCTGGGGTAAAGGGATAGGAAGAGAAGGTGGGTTCCTAGTCAGGAGAGTTAAACCATTACTCTGAACCTCTTGGATGTGGTCACTGCATTTCTGCCTCACTGGAGTTTTCCGAATATAGTAAGAGGTCTTATCTTGAAACTGTTGTCAGTTTCTAATCCTATAATGAAAGGCTTCAGGACTTCAGGTCTAGACTAGCAGACACAGGGAAGCATGGAACAAGTTTTCTGAAGAATTTCATTTGCTCATTTTTCCATTGTCAGGGAAATAGATGACCTGTCATATTAAAAAAAAAAAAAAGCAAGATTATAGAATTTGACATTGTTAAGCAAATAAAAACGCAATACTCACATTTTAATTCAGTTCTACTCCAGACATGCAAACTTCCTCATTAGTATATAATATCAGTGTCCCTCAAGTAAAAATTCATTAATGTCTTTTAAGATGTAAAAAAAATATATAGGGCAAGAAAAAAGACAGCTAGTTTAGCTTTGATTCAGTAATGCCACCCAAGAATTTATCAACAGAAGCAAAAAGTTTTGCGTGATAGCAGTCCTAAATGGCTAAGGTCTGGTTTAGCAATGAAATGATACAACAGTGCCGTGGCGTTTGGGGCTTTTAAAAAATTTAATAAGAAACATTGCAAAGACATGAGACAGTGTTTATACTCTTAACAGTTTGCTACTCAAAGTGTAACCCCTAACTGGTAGCTTATCACTGGGGGGCTGGTTAGAAACACAGTGCTTGGATTTCTGAACTTCAACTAAATTATTCTGAATTTTAACAAGATTCCTGAGGTAATTTATGCATATTAAAATTTGTTGTTCAGTTGCTGTCATGTCTGACTCTTTGAGACCCCATGGACTGCAAGCATGCTAGGCTTCCCTGTCCTTCACCATCTGCTAGAGCTTGCTCAAACTCCTGTCCATTGAGTCAGTGATGCCATCCAACCATCTCATCCTCTGTCATCCCCTTCTCCCACCTTCAGTCTTTCCCAGCATCAGGGTCTTTTCCAATGAGTCAGCTCTTCGCATCATGTGGCCAAAGTATTGGAGCTTCAACTTCAGCCTCAGTCCTTTCAATGAATATTGGGTTGATTTCCTTTAGGATGGACTGATTTTATTTCCTTGCAGTCCAAGGGACTCTTAAGAGTCTTCTCCAACACCACAGTTCAAAAGCATCAATTCTTCGACACTCAGCCTCCTTTATGGTCCAACTCTCACATCCATACATGACCACTGGAAAAACCATAGCTTTGACTACATGGACCTTTGTCAGCAAAGCAATGTCTACTTTTTAATAGTCTGTCTAGGTTTGTCGTAGCTTTCCTTCCAAAGAGCAAGTCTCTTAATTTCGTGGCTGCAGCCACCGTCTGCAGTGATTCTGAAGCCCAAGAAAATAGACCCTCTCACTGTTTCCATAGCTTCTCTATCTATTTCCCATGAAGTGATGGGACCAGATGCCATGATCTCAGTTTTTTGAATGTTGAGTTTTAAGCCAGCTTTTTCACTCTCCTCTTTCACCTTTAGTTCTTCTTCACTTTCTGCCATAAGGGTGGTGTCATCTGCATATCTGAGGTTATTGATGTTTCTCCTGGCAATCTTGATTCCAGCTTGTGCTTCATCCAGACCAGCACTTCCCATGATGTACCCTGTGTATAAGTTTAAAAAGTAGGGTGACAATATACAACTTTGACATGCTCCTTTCCCAATTTTGAACTAGTCTGTTGTTCCATGTACAGTACTAAGTGTTGCTTCTTGACCTGAATATAGGTTTCTCAGGAGGCAGGTCAGGTGGTCTTGTATTCCCATCTCTTTAAGACTTTTCCAGTTTGTTGTGATACACACAGTCAAAGGCTTTAGCATAGTCAAAGAAGCAGAAGTGGATGTTCTTCTGGAATTCTCTTGATTTTTCTGTGATCCAACGGATGTTGGCAATTTGATCTCTGGTTCCTCTGCCTTTTCTAAATCCAGCTTGAACATCTGAAAGTTCACAGTTCACATACTGTTGAAACCAAGCTTGGAGAATTTTGAGCATTACTTTGTTAGCATGTAAAATGAGTGCAATTGTGTAGTAGTTTGAACATTCTTTGGCATTGCCCTTCCTTGGGATTGGAATGAGAATTGACATTTTCCAAGTCTTGTGGCCACTGCTGAGTTTTCCATATTTGCTGGTATATTGAGTGCAACACTTTCACAGCTTCATCTTTTAGGATTTGAAATAGCCCAGCTGGAATTCCATCACCTCCACTAGCTTTGTTCATAATGATGCTACCTAAGGCCCACTTGACTTCACACTCCAGGATGCCTGTCTCTAGGTGAGTGATCACACCATTGTGGTTACCTGGGTCATTAAGATCTTTTTTGGTATAGTT
The DNA here is from genome assembly GCA_006410675.1 of Oreotragus oreotragus. Classification (NCBI taxonomy): domain Eukaryota; kingdom Metazoa; phylum Chordata; class Mammalia; order Artiodactyla; family Bovidae; genus Oreotragus; species Oreotragus oreotragus. The sequence continues at coordinate 10,124 of SJYX01020969.1, forward strand.
CTTGTGTATTTTTTTATAGATCTTGTGTATTCTTGCCACCTCTTCTTAATACTTCTGCTTCTGCTAGATCCATACCATTTCTGTCTTTTATTGTGTCCATCTTTGCATGAAGTGTTCCCTTGGTATCTCTAATTTTCTTGATATCTCTAGTCTTTCCCATTCTATTGTTTTCCTCGGTCTCTTTGCGTTGTTCACTGAGGAAGGCTTTCTTATCTCTCCTTGCTATTCTCTGGAACTCTGGATTGAAATGGATCTCTTTCCTTTTCTCCTTTACCTGTCACTCCTCTTTTCTCAGCTATTTGTAAGGCCTCCTCAGACAGCCATTTTGCCTTTTTGCATTTCTTTTTCTTGGGGATGGTCTTGACTATGTTGACTATGAGGGCTACTCCATTTCTTCTAAGGGATTTTTGCCCACAGGAGTAGATATAATGGTTATCTGAATTAAATTCGCCCAGTCCAGTCCATTTTAGTTCACTGATTCCTAAAATGTCGATGTTCACTCTTGCCATCTCCTGTTTGACCACTTCCAATTTACCGTGATTCAGGACCTAACATTCCAGGTTCCTATGCAATATTCTTTACAGCATCAGACTTTACTTTCATCACCAGAGACATCCACAATGGGGCATTGTTTCCTGTTTGGCTCAGCCTCTTCATTCCTTCTGGAGCTATTTCTCTGCTCTTCTCCAGTAGCATATTGGGCACTACCAACCTGGGGAGTTCATCTTTCAGTGTCATATCTTTTCGCCTTTTTATACTGTTTGTGGGGTTCTCAAGGCAAGAAGACTGAAGTGGTTTGCAATTCCCTTCTTCAGTGGACCACGTTTTGTCAGAACTCTCCACCATGACCCATCTGTCTTGGGTGACCCTACACGTAATGGTTTCATTGAGTTAGATGAGGCTGTGATCCATGTGATCAGTCTGGTTGGTTTCCTGTGATTGTGGTTTTCATTCTTTCCACCCTTGAGGGATGACTATAGGCTCGTGGAAACTTTCTGATGCGAGGGACTGGCTGTGGGGAAAACTGGATCTTGCCCTAATGGGCAATGCCGTGCTCAGTAAGTCTTTAATCCAATTTTCTGCTGATGGATGGGGCTGTGTTCCCTCCCTATAGTTTGGCCGGAGGTCAAACTATGGTAGGGATAATGGCAGTCATGTTGACCTCCTTCAAAAGGACTTAAGTCACCATACCACGGCTCCCAGGACTGTTGTATTCAGTGCCCCTGACCCTGCAGCAGGCGGCTGTCGACTCACGCCTCTGCCAGAGACTCCCGGACACTCACAGGCAAGTCTGGCTCACTCTCTTGTGGGGTCACTGCTCCTTTTTCCTGGGTCCTGACGCCCACAAGGTTCTGTTGTGTCCTCCAAGAGTCTGTTTCCTCAGTCCTGGGGAAGTTCTATCATCAAATCCCACTGGTCTTCAGAGTCAGATTCCCTGGGGGTTCCCCCTTTGCTTGATCTCCAGGTTTGGAAATCTGTTGTGGGCCCTAGAACTTCTGCGACAGTGCAAGAACGTCTCTGGTATAACTGTGCTCCAGTTTGTGGGTCATCTGCGGCAGCTCTATTGTGGGGCTAACGGCGACCTCCTCCAAGAGGACGTCTGCCACACACCACGCCTCCCAGATCTGCTGCAGCCAGAGCCTCTGTCCCCGTGGCAGGTTACATCATCTAATAAATTGGGGGGGGGGGCAGTACTGATTTACTGTTTTTCAAAAAAGTATGTTTATGTGGTCAAGGAATGGAAGGTTCTTAGAAAAAATTAAAACAGTTGAACTGGAGATATCTCTCCTACCCACACATGCTGCCTGAGCAGCTCTGAGTCCTCAGTAAGTGACAGCTGTCAGGGATATGATGCCACAGTGGGCTGTCCCTTCCCTTCCTTCCTCTCTCCCTCCTGCCTTCCCCTCCCCTTTCTTTCTTGTTAAAAGGTGTTCCTTCATGTTCTTGTTAATTCACAGCTTAGAAACCTAAAAGACAATAAGGGAATTAACAGGTTATGTTTCCTTTTCAACCAGATATTAAAATTGATTAAGTCATGTTTTGCTTTTTGCTTCAGCTGTCAGGAAGCAGGGAACTCAATGTGATACCTAGTACACTAATTCTATTAGCCCAGATTTCTGTAATATTTGTTTTCCTTTCTATGTCTTTTATTTTATGTTTCATTAGGTTTTCCACCATGTCTCTTATAAATCTTCTGAAAATAAGTGTCCAAATTACAATAATGACTTCTTAAAACAGTCTGTTCTTGTTGGCCAGGCTCCACAAAAAGAAGAGTTTATGAAACCACCTGTCTGTTTTAAATTATTTATTCTCTCCCTGTGTTTTTCCCACTTCTCAAGACACAAGTAAAACTAGAGGATACCTGTAAGGGTAAGGGGCACCTTAGTGACAGTCTCCTTTGCCAGCTATCCCATGCCCGCTCCTACCCCACACTCCACACTCATCCCCCCGCCCCTCTCTCTCTTGGTCCTACAGCGCAGCCTCATGAGTCATTCTGCGAGGCTACAACACTTCCAAAGGCACACAGACCACCCTCCAGTGGAATTACTCACCAATGCTCCAGCTGCTTCAGACTTCCTCTGCAATGAAAGAGAGAACAAACAGGATGTGTTTACAATCAAGCCTTGTTTCCAGGCTAATTGCCTGCACACTATTCCCTCTTTTATTCACTATCAGGAAAGCTTGCAATTTTTGTTCATAATGTTTATCAGCTTGTGCTTCCATATTGTGTGATCATCTCCCTTAATAGACTTGAGGTCCAAATGTAGACTTCCTCCCTCGCTGGACCTCTGGACCAGAAGGTGTCGGGGGAGACGACGGGGCAGATGTATGATACAACGAGTGGAGGTACTAGAAAGACAGAAGGTGGAGAGCACTAACATTTGGCCATCACCTACAATATGCAGGTATTGCTGGTGCTTTAGATACACTATCTAATCCTCAGCACAATTTTTTTTTAAGATCTATTTTATTTTTGGCTGTGTTGTGTCCTCCTAGCTGCACATGGGCTTTCTCCAGTTGTGGCGAGTGGGGGCTACTCATCCCTATAGGATGCGGGCTTCTCAGAGGTGGTTTCAGAGCATGCGCTGTAGGCGCACGAGCTTAAGTAGTTGCGGCTGTCGGGCCTTAAGAGTTGTGGGTTCAGTAACTGTGGCTCATGGGCTTAGTTAGTTGCTCCACAGCATGTGGGATCTTCCTGGATCAGGGATAGAACCAGTGTCCTTTGCATTGGCAGATGGATTCTTAACCACTAAGCCACCAGGGAAGCCCTTTCATTTTTATTTTTTTATTGAGATATGATTTACTGACATAAAATTTACTCATTTAAAGTGTACAAAGACGGTGGGTGTTGGTGTATTCAATACATTACGCAACTATCACCGCTGATTCTAGAAATTTTCATCACCCCCCCCCAAAAAAACCCTGTGACTTTTAGTGATAACTTCCAATTCCCCTCTCTTCCCAGCCCCAGGGAATTACTAAAATTTACTTTCTGTCTCCTTGGATTTGCCTATTCTGAACATTTTATATAAATCGGATCATACAATATCTAGTCTTTTTTTTATCTGGCTTCTTCCCTTGTGGCTCAGACGGTAAAGCATCTGCCTTCAATGCAGGAGACCCGGGTTCGATCCCTGGGTCGGGAAGTTCCCCTGGAGAAGGAAATGGCAACCTACTCCAGTATTCTTGTCTGGAAAATCCTATGGAGGGGGGAGCCCGGTAAGCTACAGTCCGTGGGGTCGCAAAGAGTCAGACACGACTGAGCGACTTCATTTCTTCACTTCACTTCTCTCACTTAACAGTGTTTTCTTCCACATTGTAGCAATCACCAGTACTTCATTTCTTTTTATGGCTGAAGAATAACTCAGTGTATGGATATACACATTTTGTCATTCAGTCATCAGTAGATACATGAATCTTACAACTACTATAAATATTTGCACACAAGTTTTTCTGCGCACATATGTTTTCAATTTCCTTGCATATATGCCTAGGAGTAGAATTGCTGGGTCACATGGTAACTCTGTTTAATCATTTGAAGAGCTGTCATTCTGCTTTCCACAGCAACTGCACAATTTTACATTTTCTCTAGCAATGTGTGAGGATTCCAATTTCTTCACATGCTCATCAATACTCGATATTATTCACCTTTTCTGTTACAGACATCCTAATGGGTATAAAATGATATCTCATTGTTTTGACTTGCATTTTCCTAATGGTTAATGATGTTAACTATCTTTTCATATGCTTTTTAGCCATTTGTATATCTTATTTGATGAAAAGTCCATTCAAATCCTTTGCCTATTTTAAAAAATTGGGTTATTTTTATTGTTATTGTTGAGTTACAAGAGTTTTTAATATATTCTGTATATTAGAATTATGATTATGACTTACAAATATTTTCTCCCTATCCATGGGTTTCCTTGTCACTTCCATTATGGTATCCTTTGAAGCACAGAGTTTTTAATTTTGAGGAAATCTA
>SJYX01020970.1:5473-17369 GCA_006410675.1 Oreotragus oreotragus
CAGGTCAGGTGGTCTGGTAGTCACATCTCTTTCAGAATTTTCCACAGTTTATTGTGATGCACACAGCCAAAGGCTTTGGCATAGTCAATAAAGCAGAAATAGATGTTTTTCTGGAACTCTCTTGCTTTTTCCATGACCCAGCAGATGTTGGCAATTTGATCTCTGGTTCCTCTGTCTTTCCTAAAACCAGCTTGAACATCTGGAAGTTCATGGTTCATGTATTGTTGAAGCCTGGCTTGGAGAATTTTGAACATTACTAGTGTGTGAGATGAGTGCAATTGTTTGGTAGTTTGAGCATTCTTTGGCATTGCCTTTGTTTGGGATTGGAATGAAAACTGACCTTTTCCAGCCCTGTGGCCACTGCTGAGTTTGCCAAATTTATTGGCATATTGAGTGCAGCACTTTCACAGCATCATCTTTCAGGATTTGAAATAGCTCCACTGGAATTCCATCACTTCCACTAGCTTTGTTTGTAGTGATGCTTCCTAAGGCCCACTTGACTTCACATTCCAGGATGTCTGGCTTTAGGTGAGTGATCACACTATTGTGATCATCTGGGTCATGAAGGTCCCATTTGTATAGTTCCTCTGTATATTCTTGCCACCTCTTAATATCTTCTGCTTCTGTGAGGTCCATACCATTTCTGTCCTTTATTGAGGCCATCTTTGCATGAAATGTTCCCTTGATATCTCTAATTTTCTTGAAGAGATCCCTAGTCTTTCCCATTCAATTGTTTTCCTCTATTTCTTTGCACTGATCACTGAGGAAAGCTTTCTTATCTCTCCTTGCTATTTTTTGGAACTCTGCATTCAGATGCTTATCTCTTTCCTTTTTCCCTTTGCTTTTCACTTCTTTTCACAGCTATTTGTAAGACCTCCTCAGACAGCCATTTTGCTTCTTTGCATTTCTTTTTCTTGGAGATGGTCTTCATTCCTGTCTCCTGTACAAAGTCATGAACCTCTGTCCATCATTCATCAGGCACTCTGTTTATCAGATCTAGTCCCTTAAATCTATTTCTCACTTGGTCCATACCATTTCTGTCCTTTATTGAGGCCATCTTTGCATGAAATGTTCCCTTGATATCTCTAATTTTCTTGAAGAGATCCCTAGTCTTTCCCATTCAATTGTTTTCCTCTATTTCTTTGCACTGATCACTGAGGAAAGCTTTCTTATCTCTCCTTGCTATTTTTTGGAACTCTGCATTCAGATGCTTATCTCTTTCCTTTTTCCCTTTGCTTTTCACTTCTTTTCACAGCTATTTGTAAGACCTCCTCAGACAGCCATTTTGCTTCTTTGCATTTCTTTTTCTTGGAGATGGTCTTCATTCCTGTCTCCTGTACAAAGTCATGAACCTCTGTCCATCATTCATCAGGCACTCTGTTTATCAGATCTAGTCCCTTAAATCTATTTCTCACTTCCACTGTATATTCGTAAGGGATTTGATTTAGGTCGTACCTGAATGTCTAGTGGTTTTCCCTACTTTCTTCAATTTAAATCTGAATTTGGCAATAAGGAGTTCATGATCTGAGCCACAGTCAGCTCCTGGTCTTGTGTGATTCAGGTATACATACATAATTGAGTGAAAGAGAAAGTCACTCAGTTGTGTCCGACTCTTTGCGACCCTGTAGACTCTACAGTCCATGGAATTCTCCAGGCCAGAATACTGGAGTGAGTAGTTGTTCCCTTCTCCCGGGTATCTTCCCAACCCAGGTCTCCCACATTGTAGGTGGATTCTTTACCAGCTGAGCCACCAGTGAGCCACCAGTGAAGCCCAAGAATACTGGAGTGGGTAGCCTATTCCTTCTCCAGGGAATCTTCCTGACCCAGGGTTCAAACCAATGTCTCCTGCATTGCAGGCAGATTCTTTACCAGCTGAGCTGCCAGGGAAGCCCTTAGCATACATGCATACATATACTTCCCAGGTGGTGATAGTGGTAAAGAATCTGCCTGCCAATTCAGGAGATGCAAGAGATGTAGGTTCGATCCCTGGGTTGGGAAGATCCCCTGGAGTAGGAAATGGCAACCACGTCCAGTATTCTTGCCTGGAAAATTCCATGGGCAGAGGAACCTGGTGGGCTACAGTTTATGGGGTACAAAGAATTAAACATGACTGAGCACACACACATACATATTCTTCTTCATGTTCTTTTTCGTTGTGGTTTACAGTTAGTTACCTGTGTTGTAAGCAGGACCTTATTTGTCGATTTTATACATAGTAGTTTGTATCTGCTAAGCTCAAACTCCTATTTTATCCTTCTTCCACCCCCTTTCTCTTTGGTGTTCAAAAGTTTGTTTTCTATGTCTGTTGAGTACGGTTCTGCTTTGTAAATAAGTTCATTTTTGTCTATTCCACATATAAGTGATATCATATGGTTGAATAGCATTTTTGTAATTATCAACGCTTCCCATGTTATCCTGAAGAGCATTTTCTGAAACAAATGAAAATGGTGAGAAAGATGGTTTTATTTCACATTTTTGTAAATCTCTTCAATGTCAGGATTAATAGAAGATAACTTGATTCCTGTATCTGCTTCTGATCTAGTTTGTTGTCACATGGTTGATATATATGAAGAAGTATCTGACCTCATGCAGATAATTGGAAAAGGGAAGAGTATTTTAATAGCCTGGTCAGATCATTATGGGTGTTCTTTTTGATACTACACCAAAACTTGAAAAGTGGTAGTTTATTTTTTTTTCTTTGTACACTATTGATATGCTTAATACACATTCAGTAAATGATAGTCATGGGCTTCCCCAGTGGCTCAACAGTAAAGAATATGCCTGCAATGCAGGAGATGCAGGAGACCCTGATTTGATCCCTGGGTGGGGATTATCCCCTGAAGGATGGTATGGCAATCCACTCCAGTATTCTTGCCTGGAGAACCCTATGGACAGAGGAGCCTGGCGGGCTACAGTCCATAGGATTGCAGAGAGTTGGATGCAACTGAAGCAATTGAACGCGCACGTGCACGTACATACACACACAACACACATTCACAAATGGTAGTCATAGTAGAAATAGTGTTTAAAATAAAACAAGTGGTAGTTTCTTAGAAGTTATTTCAAATGTAGATTCTGAAGACATGTTAATAAACTTTTCTATTCTGTTTCACTAAAATCCTTTGGTCTAGTTTGTACTTTGAATGGTTCTGCTACCCATGTATGATTTTGCAGCAATGTATCTTGTTGATGTTCAGCTGCTAAGTCGTGTCTGACTCTGCAACCCCATGTACTGCAGCAAACCAGACTTCCCTGTCCTTCAGTATCCCCCTGAGTTTGCTCAAACTCGTATCCGTTGAGTCAGTGATGCCATCCAAGCGTCTCATCCTCTGTCACCCTCTTCTCCTCCTGCCCTCAGTCTTTCCCAGCATCAGGTTCTTTTCCAGTGAGTCAGCTCTTTGCATCAGGTGGCCAAAGTGTTGGAGCTTCAGCTTCAGCATCAGTCCTTCCAATAAATATTCAGGGTTGATTTCCTTTAGGACTGACTGGTTTGATCTCCCTGCTGTCCAAGGGACTCTCAAAAGTCTTCTCCTGGTCATTTGAAAAATACTGGTTCACTGAGTTATACATATCTTACACTTAAATGTTAACACATCTCACTATACAGTTCAATCAAATGTAATGAAAAATTCCATTTATTAATATTTCCACCAAACTCAGAAAAGCTTTTTAAGTACTTGTAAGCTGTTACATTCTCAGTGGTGACACAAATGTCTCAAAATTCTAATTTTTTTCACCAAATTTTAAATTTTATAATTGGCACCAAAACTGTAGTTTTCTTTGAGGTAACAGGTTTGCTTACTTTATTTTCCAAAAAAGGTCTGCCAAATATCTAAGCTGAAAAAACCATAGTTTTTCTACCCTTTTTTCTTTTTGTAAGAAACTGGTTCAGCTTGCAACTCAATTGTGCAAGTGCTTTTCCTCATACATAGTATGCAGCAGAAGTGCTTTCAGTGTAATTTCCGTTTTATCACACAGAATATTAAAAAATAGGTACTTCAAGTATAATTAATAATTTTTATTGTTTCATCAAGGACATTCTGAAGTGAACCTTTTTTTTTAACTACAGTGCCTGGTGGTCAAGAATACAGTGACAGCTGGTACAGTGTGGTTCCACCTTGCGTCACTGCAAATGTCAACACAGTGAAAAGGGACAGTAATCTCTGAGTACTGTAGAAATGATTTTGAATTTATGAGCCTCTGAAAGGCTTTTAGGAAATCGCAGGGGTTCACGAGCCACCTTTTGAGAACTGTAAGTCAATATAAAGTGAACCACAGATTAAAATATAACTTACTGGAAGTCAATTATTTTATCTTCACCTAAAATATCTGTATGGAAAGATTATGTGAAAAGAAATAGGTTTTTAGTTTGCTGCTCCCGAAAGCAGCAGAATACATCTTTAAGTCATTATCATGGTCCTCTGGGAGTATTTATTAAGTACCTATACAAGTATGATGTTCTCTTGAATATTCTTCAAAGATAAGATAGTTTTCATTATGAGAAAGTGGACCCTATATTCAATCTTGACTGTGCACCTAAGAGCAAAAGGGACAGGTCAATAGATGCATGTTGGTTGAATTGCGGTTTTCTACACAGACCTAGCCTAAGTTTTCTGGGCTTCCTGAGCAAATCACAGAGTGCTTATTAACAGAATATGAGCATGGACTAGGTGATTTCTGAGGTCTCGTTCAGCTTTAATATTTAACTAACTATGTTTTTAGAAGTAGAATTGGCCTATTTAATCAAAATGGTACTGCTGCTGCTGTTAAGTCACTTCAGTCATGTCCGACTCTGTATGACCCCATAGATTGCAGCCCACCAGGCTCCCCCATCCCTGGGATTCTCCAGGCAAGAACACTGGAGTGGGTTGCCATTTCCTTCTCCAGTGCATGAAAGAGAAAAGTGAAAGTGAAGTCACTCAGTTGTGTCCGACTCTTCGCGACCCCATGGGCTACAGGCCATCAGGCTCCTCCACCCGTGGTGTTTTCCAGGCAAGAGTACTGGAGTGGGGTGCCATTGCCTTTTATGCAAAATGGTACAGTTTGTGCTTATTTCCATCATATAAGTTAAGCATTAATGTTGTTTTCATAGTATAGAAAGATGAAATGTATAGAAGAGGAAATAGAGGGGACCTGTTAATTGAGACAGCTTCTAGGAGCAAGTTGACTTTAAGTGTCAGGGCACTAAGAAATTTGAAAGGTAGGGAAATGCACATTGCAAAGTAATATTATCTCTGAGGAGTCTTCATTTTCTTTAATAGAATAGGAGAGAAGGTGGATTTGAACTCAGAAATAACCCTAAGGCCTGAAAATTGGAGAATCTACCAATGGTATGCCTCGATATTGCCTGTGTTGTATGAACTATTAAAAGATCTCCAAGGTAAAATGTGGATTCAAACATAAATAATGTTGATTTTGATGTTCTCTTAACACCATTAATTATATTTTCACTGGAGAACTATAATTTTTTTTTGAAGGGTCAAACAGTATTTAGGTTTTTAAAAGTATACCTTTTTGTTTTCAATGAAAAAAAACTTACTATATTACCTTAAGGTATTTTCTGATCTTCCTTCTAACATTCTATAAGGAAGGAATACTATTCAGTATGGAAAAGAAATCTCCCAAAGTCAGGTGCTGTTACTCAGTCCAATCAGTGTTAAAATCCATTTTTGTTAAAAAAAAAAAAAAAAAAAGCTAGTTGAAGGGACTCAGTAAATTCTGGGAAGGTGCTGTTTAGATGCTTAAAAAGGAGAAAGGGCTCATGTGAAGCAATTTTGTGTTCAGACAAATCAAACTTGGAAGGTAGAAAAGCAGCTATTGTGGCAATATTTAAGGAAAAAAGACTCCAGAGACTATGTATTTTGGAAATATTTGACAACATTAGCAACATCAACTACTGACAAAAAAAAAAAAAAAAAGAACCACCTCTTTGGCAAATCTTTCACAGTTGTGCCAAGAAAAGCAGCTTCATTGGAACATTTTCATAAACTATCATCAGTTATGCAGCAGCGACTTCACAAATCAGAAATGATATCTTCAGGCGCTGCTGTCAAGTGTTATTCAAATAATNAAAAAAAAAAAAAAAAAAAAAGAACCACCTCTTTGGCAAATCTTTCACAGTTGTGCCAAGAAAAGCAGCTTCATTGGAACATTTTCATAAACTATCATCAGTTATGCAGCAGCGACTTCACAAATCAGAAATGATATCTTCAGGCGCTGCTGTCAAGTGTTATTCAAATAATACCAGCCTCACATTTGAATAACAGCAGACATTTTGAATTAATTAATCAGATGAGATAGTCTAGGCCTTTTCTCATTAGTCTCTGGGTCAGGCTTGGGAAGATATATGTGTTGGTGATGATATACTTGTCTTTAATCGTGATTTATGAAGATTTAGGATTGTGTGTGATTTGTCAGAGGTTCTGGGAAAAGGCTGGTGCATATTTCATTACCTAATCTGAGATTGATTTTATGATGCTAAGAGATATCACACTATTGTTCAAATGTGTGGGAAGTACAGGTAGTCACAGCATCTCAGGCTTTTTACTGGCTTATCTTTGCAACTGTCAAACAATGCTGTAAACTTTAACTGCTTGTAGTTAACAATTTCTGCTTTAATTATAGGCAGATTTTTCATTCTGTCCAAAGGGAGAAGTTTCAATGCTTATTTAGCTAAAATGCATAGCAGATATTATAACTTTGACCTGGTATGAATCATGGGCAAAGTTGGTAAATTTCATGGGTTGGTCATGGTGAAAATATAAAATTTCATGGCTTGTCAAAGATTAATAGAAGAAGCACATTAAAATGGTACAAATAAGGGAAGAACAACAAGTAAGGTTACTCTGCTTACATGTTACTTTCCCTCTCAGGACTAATTTTATCAAAATTGGGTAGAAAATTGTATTTTTCTGTTATTTAAGCAATGTTAATATCTTATTAAGTGAAATCATTTATGTGAAGATATCTAGTACAGTGCCTGGTATATAGTAAGTACTGCATATTTGTTAATTTTCTTGTTTTCCACCCACTTTTCTTTCATTCCATTTAATGTTTAAAACTTTGTTAGCATTGCTTAGCTTTTATTCATTTATTTTTAATAAAAGTTTGAATTTTTAATCTTGCCAAGTCTTAATTCCTTGGAGACGGTTTTATTTTTCAGTGGTGGTGGTTTAGTCGCAAAGTTGTGTCCAGTTCTTGCGACCCCATGGACAGAGGAGCCTGACAGGCTACAGTCCATGGGATTCTCCAGGCAAGAATACTGGAGTGGGTTGCAGAGAGGANTCCTTGGAGACGGTTTTATTTTTCAGTGGTGGTGGTTTAGTCGCAAAGTTGTGTCCAGTTCTTGCGACCCCATGGACAGAGGAGCCTGACAGGCTACAGTCCATGGGATTCTCCAGGCAAGAATACTGGAGTGGGTTGCAGAGAGGACTGCAAGTGTGGGGAGCAGGGAATGCAAGTGTGGGGAGCCATAGTGTGATACTGAGTTCATACTGTGTCTGCTTATACAATGTGTATTACAGCAAAGGTTAGGTGGAAGATACACGAGAAGTCAAATATTAACCTCTCAGTGATATAAAGCGTGTACAGTCTGAATCAAAGTGGATCTTTCTTGTGTCATCTGCCTCCTGAGGGCAGTTACATATTTGTGATAAGTTGTTTATGGTTTTCATTTCACTCTCAAATAAACTAAAATGCATATTACATGAAGAATTTCAACCTTGTCATACAAAATAAAAATTTACTTATTTTAGATGGATGATTGACAGATACTTTAAAAATAGAAATAATTGGGTTATTAATAATTATTAGTTCTTTTTCACCTCTGTGTTTTGGGAACAGAGTTAGTACTCCGAAGGCAACATTTGGCACATCTTAACTAGAAGTAGACAGTTCTAACTGATGTTCACTTTGGGGTATGTGGGCTTCCCAGGTGGCACAGTGGTGAGGAATCCACCTGGCTCTATGCAAGAGGTGCAGAAGATTCAGGTTTGATCCCTGGGTCAGGAAGATCGCCTGGAGGAGGAAATGGCAACTCATTACAGTATTCTTATCCAGAAAATCCCATGGACAGAGGAACCTGGCAGGCTACCATCCGTGGGGTCTCAAAGAGTCAGACATGACTGAGCATGCAGGCACTTGGGGTAGGTAGTTTACAAGTAAGAAGATGCAGTGATATTTGGAGAGATACAGTGCTTAAGAATAGGAAGCAGTGTGATGCTGTGTTCAGCAGTACTGGTTTTGGAATCCAACAGATCTGACTCCCACTTTTAGAACTGCTCTTAATTGCTTTGTTACACCTAATTTTTCCTGAGACTTAGTGGTCTTTCCCCTAATGTGAGGCCACTGATGCCTAGCTCTCCAGGTTGTTGTGATAATTAGAGGTGAATATTTATACAGTACCTAATGTGGCGTCTGGTATATTATACGTGCTTAGTAAATTGCAGTATTGCTGTTACTTAATTTTTTCATTTATATCTTTAAGACAGATGCATGGAGGACTCACTATATGCCAGTGACATAAGGTATCATAGATACAAAGCAAATGCTTGCCAGTGAGCATTAGAGTGATATTTATAGATAGTGTATTTATGTGGCTGAATACAAGCTGATTCATCAAGTAGGAAGTGAGAAGAGGCAGGAGATGACACTGTCAGGGATCACATCAAGGAGGCTTTAATCTGTGTGGGTGAGTAGGATCTTTATTTTTCTATTTTGAGCAGTTACTGATGGGTGTAAGGAAGAGAATGACATGATCAGAGTGTATGTGTGTTTGTTTTTTACATAGTTCACTTTGGAAACTTGAAAGGAATATACTGGTTAGGAGACTTTTGCAAGTCAGTAATGATGATGTGTGTGTATAATGGGTAATAGTGGGGATTAAAAAAGAGGGAGTGATGGTTTTACTAAAACTGAACCAGAGAAAAAGAAGGATTAAATGGTAGATTAGAATTTTTTGGTCTCTCTTCACTTGGCTGACTCCTCTTTACATGTATATGTATCCAGGATACATATCCTTAAGATCTTAGCCTAGATGTTCTTCCAGGAAACTTTTTTACCGTCCCCAAAGTCTGTGTTAGCCGCTTATTTTATGTGCTCTGATAGCATTCTGTTTTTTCCCTTCTTACTGTGCTTAAGACATTGTATTTTAATTATTTAATTTTGTGTTGCTTCCAGTAAATTGTGAACTCTGTGAGGGCAGAGATACTGTGTTTTGTTCATTGTTGTGTCTCTTGGGATGTAGCAGGAAACACTCAATGTCAGTATGTTGAAATGAATTGAATGTGGTATGTAAGGGAGAAAACAAGGAGGTTTGTATAGATGACCATGTGAGTGATTGTCATTAACTGAGAGAGATAGCAGAGTGGAATTGCAGGAGTCATAGGATATGTTCATTATTAACTTTGCTAGATAATGTCCAGTTACTTCCCAAAGTGCTTGTACTAATTTATATTCATACCAGCAGTGTATTTTTTTTTCCATTTGCTTGAAGAGTTCAGTTTTAAATATAGTGAATTGTATATTTTAAAATACTTAATTTTAAGTATTTTAAAGTATACAATTCAGTAACACTTAGAACGAGCTTTTCTCTCTTTCTAAAACATTTTCATTACCTGAGAAGAAATCTCCGTATCTATTAAGCAATCACTCCCTCTTTTTCCTTCCCCTTTGTCCCTGCCAACCACTAATCTGCTTTTTGTTTCTGTGGGTTTACCTGTCATGGATATTTCATATACATGAAATTATATAGTGTGTAGTCTTTTGTAGCTGGCTTTCACTTAATGTTTTCAGGGTTCTTCCAAGTTGTAGCATATCATCACTTCATTCCTTTTTATGACTGACATTTGATTGTGTGTCTATACCACAATTTATTTATACACTTGTCAGTTGATGACACTTAGGATTGTTTGCAGTTTTGGCTATTTATGAATAGCTGTAGTGAGTATTATGAACATTTGTGAACAAGCATTTGAGTATATGTTTTCAGTTCTTTTGGGAATTATACCTGGAAATGGAATCGCTGAATCATGTGATAATTCTATATTTAAATTTTTGAGGAAACAGCAAATTAATTTTCACAGCGACTTCATATTTCTGTCAGCAGTGTATGGGGGAAGGGTTCAAATTTCTCATCAATACTTGTTATTTTACATCTAAAAAAATTATAGCTGTTTTAGTGAGTGTGAAATGGTGTCTCACTGTGGTTTTTTTCTAATTATATCCATTTATTTATTTATGATTTTATTTCTTTGAAACAGAAAATCTTGGAGGGGAACATATGTTATCTTTTTAATGGTATCATTATTATTATTTTTTAAATTGGAGTATCGTTGATTTACCTCGAGGAGGGCATGGTGGCCCACTCCAGTATTCTGGCCTGGAGCATCCCCATGGACAGAGGAGCCTGGTGGGTTACAGTCCTGGATCACAAAGAGAATACACAGCTGTGTGACTAAGCACAGTATAGCACAGCATAGTTGATTTCCAGTGTTGTGTTAGTTTCATTGTGGTTTTTATTTACATTTTCCTAATGACTAATAATGTTGGGAATCTTCTCATGGGCTTTTTGACTATTTATATATCCTCTTTGGAGAAATATCTATTCAAATCCTTTGCCCACTTTTTGAGTTGAGTTGTAAGTTTGTTGTTCAGTTATAAATTAAAAAAAAAAGTATTCTGGATACTAGACTCTTATCAGATATTGATTTGCAAATATTTTCTCCTGCAGCTGTTTTCTGTACATTATCTAGGTTATTTCACATTGTTGGAAATGCCCTTTGATGCACACAAGTTTTTAAGTTTGATGAAATTAATTTATCAGTTGTTTTGGGTCATCGCTTTTGCTTTTTGTGTCATATCTGAGGATCCATTGCAGTATCCAAGGTCATAAGGACCACTGCATTTTCCTCTAAGAGTTTTGTAGTTTTAGCTCTTATATTTAGGTGATTGATCCATTTGAGTTAATTTTTTGCATATGGTGTTTCTTTTGGATATAGCTACCAATTGCTTTAACACTATTTGTTGAAGAGTCTGTTTTTTCCCTTTGAATGGTCTTGACACCCTTGTGGAAAATCACTTGGGTGTAGACATATGGGTTTATTTATATATTTTATTGATCAGTATGTCCGTCCTTATTCACTGCTATACTCTTTTGAGTACTGTCAGTTCAGTTCAGTTCAGTCACTCAGTCATGTCCGACTCTTTGCGACCCCATGAATCGCAGCATGCCAGGCCTCCCTGTCCATCACCAACTCCCGGAGTTCACTCAGACTCATGTTCATCGAGTCAGTGATGGCATCCAGCCATCTCATCCTCGCTCGTCCTCTCCTCCTCCTGCCCCCAATCCCTCCCAGCATTAGAGTCTTCCAATGAGTCAGCTCTTTGCATGAGGTGGCCAAAGTATTGGAGTTTCAGCTTTAGCATCAGTCCTTCCAAAGAACACCCAGGACCGATCTCCTTTAGAATGGACTGGTTGGATCTCCTATAGTCCAGGGGACTCTCAAGAGTCTTCTCCAACATCACAGTTCAAAAGCATCAATTCTTCGGCACTCAGCTTTCTTCACAGTCCAACTCTCACATCCATACAGAACCACTGGAAAAACCATAGCCTTGACTAGATGGACTTTTGTTGGCAAAATAATGTCTCTGCTTTTGAATATGCTGTCTAGGTTGGTCATAACTTTGTTTCCAAGGAGTAAGCATCTTTTAATTTCATGGCTGCAGTCACCAACTGCAGTGATTTTAGAGCCCCCCCAAATAAAGTCTGACACTGTTTCCCCATCTGTTTCCCATGAAGTGATGGGACCAGATGCCATGATCTTCATTTTCTGAATGTTGAGCTTTAAGCCAACTTTTTCACTCTCTTCTTTCACTTTCATCAAGAGGCTTTTTAGGT
>SJYX01020971.1:0-45644 GCA_006410675.1 Oreotragus oreotragus
GGGGGGGGGATCATGTTGTAGATAAATGCTTAACTTTTAAAGAATCTTCTAAATTATTTTCCAAAGTGGTTGTGCCATTTCCCATTTCCACCAGCAGTGTATAATAGTTACTAATTCCTCGAACCTATGTCTCCTGGCATTGGCAGGTGGATTCTTAACCATTGGACCACCAGGGCAGTCGGAAACTGCCCTGATAACTGAGTTGTAACATTGTATTAGTTTCAGGTGTGCAACATAATGATCTGATACTTGTGTATACTGTGACATAGTATAGTTGAGTCTTGAAAGTTCCTCATGGATTCTCTATGAAAACTCTTACAAAGACTGTTTTGCAAATGTCTTCTTCCAGTCTGTAGCTTGTCATTTTATTCTCTTAATAGTATCTAAGAAAAGTTTTTTATTTTGATAAAGTCCAACTTATCAGTCTTTTATGGATTATTCTTTTGGAGTCCTAAGAAATCTCTGTATAACTTAAGATCACAAAGATTTTCTCTTCTCTTTCCTTAAAAATTTTTATTGCACGGGGTCTTCGTTTTGGTGCGCAGGCTTTCTCTGCTTGTGGCGCGGAAGGGCTTCTCGCGGCAGATAACAGTCTTCTTTCCATGCGGGCTGTAGGCTTTTTTAGGGCCAGTGGGCTCAGTACTCGTGGTGCATGGGCTTAGCTGTCCTGCAGCCTATGGATCTTAGTTCCCGACCAGGGATGGAACCTGAGTCCCCTGCAGGAAGGCGGATTCTCAACCACTGGACAGCCAAGAAAGTTTCTCTTCTGTTTTCGTTTAGACGTCTTATAATTTTAGTTTTACTTTTCCACCCTCTGGATATCTCTGTCGCTTCGTGAAGGAGATCATCTGCACTTACTGTGCCCACAGCTTTACTCCCTTGCGTCCCTGCTTTCGAGTCTTGTTCCTTTTCCTGCCTCTCTACCCACTGCAGGGAGCCCCTCAGAGCTGAGTCTAGGTGCCATTGTACTTGGCATGTGTGCTGGGCTGTAGCTACTCCCCCATGACCCTCTGTCAACCCTCTGAAGAGCCTTTAGGCTGGAGAGGAGCCTCCTCTGGGGCCCTTAGGCTTCCCTGGTGGCTCAGATGGTAAAGTGTCTGCCTGTAATGTGGGAGACCTGGGTTTGATCCCTGGGTTGGGAAGTTCCCTTGGAGAAGGAAATGGCAACCCACTCTAGTACTCTTACCTGGAAAATTCCATGGATGGAGGAGTCCGGTGGGCTACAATCCATGGGATCACAAAGAGTCGGACACTTTCACCTTCACTGGGGCACGTGTGGCTCCCTGAGCATCCTTCTGCCCTGGAGCTGAGCCTGCGATGGAAGCGCGGAGTCTTAATCCCTGGACCACCAGGGAAGTGCCTTCATTCCACCAGGAGTTCCCCCCTCCTCCAGCAGGCCCATGCCCAGAGCCCAGGTCAGGACCTACCACCGAGAAGGGGCTCTGGGAAGGTTTGTTGATTGAAGGTGTGAGAGAACTCTTTCTCTCTGCCCCAGGCCTGCATGGGGCAAGCTGGGGATGAGTGACAACACTCACATTGGAGATTAGATCCCAGCTCGCCATCTGGGCTGGGGGACCCACGATGTTGCCCTGAGAACTTCTTCAACCTCATTTTGTGCTGCTTGCCTGCCTCTTGTTGTTTACTCACTCAGTCGTGTCTGACTCTTTTGCGACCCCATGGACCGTAGCCCACCAGGCTCCTCTGTCCATGGGCTTTTCCAGGCAAGAATACCGGAGTGGGCTGCCATTTCCTTCTCCAGACCCTTGGTTATGGCTGGTCATTTCATTCCCTGGGCACACCATGCTTGTTCCTGCCTCACCCGTGGATGTGGCTGACTCTTCTGCTGTTCTCTCTGCCAGCACTCTTGTAATTCAGGTTGCAGGTTGAAAGCTCCCTCCTTGGGATGGTTTGCTTTCCCCCGACCAGCTGATCTCAAAGGGTTACTTGGTCACTGGCTGCCATCCCCAGTTTTGATTGTCTTAGTGGAGCATCCTCACCATCTGATATATCCATCATTTTTTTTTTTGTGTGGTTCATAGAAAATAGCTTCATGAAGACACCTGGGGGACTTCCCTGGTGGTCCAGTGGTTACAACTCCATGTTCCCAATGCATAAAGTACGAGTTCCATCCCTAGTTGGGGAACTACCCACATGTTGCATGCCTGAAACCATGTCCAGCACTAATGGGGGCTCCGTATAGTATAGAATGGTAAACCTTGAATGTTGGGTGATTTCCTACTGCAGGTGAGGGCAGAGCCGGCCTCAGAAGCCAGATGTCCAGGTGGCTGGGCTGGGCATCTTCTCCTCCCTGGACTCACCCAGCCCTGCCACAGCCCAGCAGGATTCTGAGCGAGTCCTCATGCCTGCAGGGCTCTCAGCCCATCGCTCTTTGCTCCCCTCTCTGGGGAAGGTGCCACAGCCCATGGTCCAGGGCCCTTACCAGGGGTCGGGACCCAGTGGGGCAGGAAGAGGTGCTGGCCCAGGGTCCAGCCCCAGTGGCCTAGCTGGACAGGGGCCGAGACTCACTGCCTCTTGTACAAATGGGACAGAAGTCAAGGGGAGAGACAGATATCTGAGGTTACACAGAGTCGGTAGCTATGAGGATCCATTTCTTTCGCTGGCAGTTGAAATTCCTCAAATTAAAACCCAGTAAATCAGTAGGTTCCTGTTGCCTGGGCGGGTCCCAGCCTGCCCTTAGGCCCTGCCCACCCAGAACTTGGCCAGAGTGGCTAGATCCAGGGAAGGGAGGACGGAGGACAGGCATGTGGCCCTCCACCCCATGACTCACTGGGGGGCGGTGGCAGTGAGGGGCCCAGACAGTGGCATCCCCTTGGCCTTGGGACTGGCACTGATTCAGGCAGGCGGTGGCAAATAGAGCCGGGTTCTCCCGCCGCCATGACTCACCCCTCCCCGCCCACCTCCTCTCCAGGGAGAAACTCCCAGGCGGTTTCGGGGCTCACATCCGGAGTGACCGGCATCCTTCCCAGGACACTGCCTTGCTGGGCGACAGCAGCTTCCCACCCCTGCGGAGGGCAGGCTGGGGGCCAGCCTAGCGTATGCCCTGAGAATGAAGTGTCTTTCTTCCACCCCAGCCTAGTCTTGCTGTCGGCAGGGTTGGGTTTCTGCTTCTGTGCTGAATCAAGGAAGCCTCCTGGACTCATTGGCTGGTGATGTTTGAGGATGGATGATTATGGCTTTGATGATGAAATGATACTTGTCATTTACTCTGGGCCAGCAACCATGCTCAGCATTTCCCACTCACTATTGTAGTTAATTTTCACAAGTAGGTGTAATTATTATCCCCATTTTAGAGGTGAGGGAACTGAGGCCCCTGAGTAGGTGGAGTGGTTGCTTGAGGTCACCCAGCTCGGGAGTGGCAGGGTTGGGACTGGAAACCTCGTCAGGGAGCAGAGTCCAGACGCCTCCCTGCTGGGTGCCCTCTTGACACATTCCCTGGGGAGGGGCCATGGCCTTGCTCTGCCCCTTTCTGGCTCTTTTTCACCTCGCAACCCCTGGGCTCCCAGGCCCCCGGAGCACACCTATCCTGTCACTGCTGTCCCCCTGCGCCCAGGGCAGTGGGTGCTCACGGAGCGTTTGTGAATTAATGAGCCTTTTCCCCAAGGAATGCTGGGTCTGCCCGGACGTTCTTTCTCCCCTGACCCCCAGGTGCCCCCCGCCCCCCTTCAGAGCCAGCCATTGATGGTTAAATGAATGCGTGGACACGTGAACCAATCATGTCTGTGCCTGAGCTGTGGAGAATTTGGAGGTGTGTTCAAACCTGGAGGCTCTGGGCTACTCTCTAGTTGCAGCGCGTGNAAGGAATGCTGGGTCTGCCCGGACGTTCTTTCTCCCCTGACCCCCAGGTGCCCCCCGCCCCACTTCAGAGCCAGCCATTGATGGTTAAATGAATGCGTGGACACGTGAACCAATCATGTCTGTGCCTGAGCTGTGGAGAATTTGGAGGTGTGTTCAAACCTGGAGGCTCTGGG
Organism: Oreotragus oreotragus; assembly: GCA_006410675.1. Lineage (NCBI taxonomy): Eukaryota > Metazoa > Chordata > Mammalia > Artiodactyla > Bovidae > Oreotragus > Oreotragus oreotragus. The sequence goes on from SJYX01020971.1 coordinate 3,990, forward strand.
CTACTCTCTAGTTGCAGCGCGTGGGCTTCTCTTTGCAGTGGCTTCTCGTGTGAAGCACGCGTTTTAGGCTCCTGGGCTACGGCAGTTGCAGCTCCCCGGCTCTCAAGCGCAGGCTCAGTAGTTGTGGCGCACGGGCTTAGTTGCTCCGTGGCATGGGGGATCTTCCCGGATCAGGGACCAAACCGGTGTCTCCTGCACTGGCAAGTGGATTCTTTACCACTGAGCCACCAGGAGCCCTGGCATTTATTCTTTCAGCTGGAGGGGCTGGCTGGGGAGGCGATCTTGGCACCTGAACTGGGCCTCCAGGTGCCTCCCCCAGGCCTGTCAGCTCCCTGGCATGTGCCCAGGAAGTGGGACTGAGTAGCTGGTGGCCCCAGCTCTAGCAGGGTCTGTGCTAGGTGTTTTATTTATATAAACATAAATAGGGGTGAACATGTGAGGGGCCCTGGGGCCCACAGGCAATGGGCTGCCTGAGCCCAGGGACACATAGACAGGCTGGGCTTCTCCCTGCCAGGGCTGGGGAAAGGGAGACCTCTGCCAGCCCTGGCACCCTGGACTGGGGCCTCACTCCTCAATAGGCTCTGTTGGGGGAAGCAGCCCATGGAGGGGCTGGACATCAAGGGCTCCTGGGACCTTGTGCAGATGTGGTGCCTGGCTTGAGAGCTTTTAGGTCCAGTCCACACACTTGGGTGGGCAGGGATTGGTGGTGTCCTGTTTGGGGGGAGTGGTTAGGGGCCTGAGAAAACCCCTGTCCTGCTGATGCCCCAGAAGAGCTGCTTGTCCCCTGCCCCAGCCTGGATGGAGGGGGCAAGGTCAGACCTCCCATGCCCACCCCGTGTCACTCTCCCGGGACAGTTACCGTAGTTTTATAAAAAGGCCACACATGGGTCAAAAAATCGACTTCCCCATTTATCAGTTTTATGAGTTTAGCAGGTAGTCTAACATGGAGGCCATTTTCCAGTTGTACCGTGGAGATCATACCTGTTCTCATCAGGTTGTTGTGAGGATGAAACAAGATTCAACAAACACAACCGCCCTCTTCATCCCGTGGGCCTTGCGGGGCTGGTGTGCATCTCCGCTGGGGAGGAGGTGCCAGGTTCCCCGGTAGAGGAGATGGCGGAGGGCAGAAGAGATGGCTGAGTTCCTAAGAAAATCAGCAGATGACAAGGCAGGGGGCCGGCTCCTCCCCAGGCCCAAGCTCAGGTAGGCCGCTTCACCCTTGAAGCACCTCGGGAATCGCCCAGCCAAGAAGCACCAGGTTTTTGGACGGAACCTGACCTAGGTAGGCGCTTCTCCTCCTCGCCCACTCCTAAGGGTCTAGCAGCCTGAGGTGGAGAGCAGGCTGGAGGCTGAGCCCTACCTGGGCTGCTGTTCCACAAGCAGGTGTGTCCTGTTCTCACCACTATCGGCAGAGGAAGCGGGGCAGTTCCCCACCCTCATGGAACCGGTTTCCAGTGTGGGAGTGGGCACCCCAAAGTGTCCTGTGCTGATGGGCTGGGCGATAAAAAGGGGCCTGCAACACCGTGACCCTCCAGGGGCTCACGTGAGGATGGCCAATCATTTCTCGAAGCTGACAGTCATCACTTCCAACTCTCCCTCTCCCAAAAGGGGCCCTGGAAAGAAAACAAGCAGGGATCCAGCAGGTTATTATATATCATGCTTTTAATACAAACTTAAAAAAATCTGGAACAATATAAACTGTACAGATTTGATCAATCTTTTTGTTTTGTTTTTAAACTAAATCTCTAAACACACCAATGTTCCATTCCAAAATATTGCACGACATTCTGAATACAAAATGCTTGATTGTATTCCTCCTTCACTAAAGAAAACAAGTTCATTACCCTGCTCCCCCAAGCTCCTCTGCGTGTTGCCTCAATGCCCCCCTTCCCATCCCTAGGGGTCATACTAGAGAATCTACAGCTCACTGCATTGAGAAAAAGACATCATTCTGGACTAAAAAGTTTACATTCTTTACAAGACAATCCACCTTTTCATTTGTTCCTGGGAAAGAGGGGTAGACAGAGAGAGGATGGGAAAGGGGAGAAATAGGTTTTATTCTCCTCTTTTTTTATTTTAAAGTTTGTTTTTCCTGAAAAAATATCTTTCTCTCCTCTTTTTAAGAAAAAATCTTGAAAAGAAAAAAATTACGTTTTTTTACGTTAGAAATATACATATATTATATATACCTCTTACATTTTACAAATGTAGCAAATTATTCAATACAAACAGACACCAAAAAATGTAAAAAATAAAAAAAAAAGTCTTCCTACGAAACCAGGTAAATTAGTGCAGATTTCGGTTTTGTTTTCTTAAAAAAAATAAAATTGAAGCAAAAATGCCTAGATTTGAGACAGACACACTGAAGTGGGCCCAAGAGCCCAGCCCAGGAGTCATGCCCCTGAACACACATTTTTTCTTCTTATTTCAAAAGACACTAAGGGGTTGGTCTCCCCCTCCCTGTATGTGGTGAGAAACGAGCCGACCGGGTGTGGCGGGTGCCTGTGTGCGTGAGCATGGGGGGAAGGGCTGGGAGGGGGCATAAGGCAGCATCCAACCTTTCCCAGAGAACAGCCTGGGCCTGTCACCTGTGCAGGAGCTGAGGGCTAGGGAGAGGGTGGCCCAGATTGGGCTGGCCCCTGAGAAGTCTAGGGGGACAGATGGTGCTGGGCTGAGGAGCCAGGGCATTGCCCTGCTCAGGGAGGTAGAGCTGGTGCCCACTGCAGGGGGAGGCGGCTGGCAGTGTCTGTCTGGGCAGGACCCACTGCCGCAGCAGTTGCCCACTTGGGGTCACTGGGGTGTGCCAAGGGCTTTGGGACTTTCTGGGGATGGGGCCCCTGGTGCCCACACCCACTTGCCAAAGCGTCATGGTGTGGAAAGCTGGCCTGTTGGGGTTGGGTCAAAAACAACTTCTCTCCAGCAGAGGTGGGGGTGGGGTGGGGGCCACTCGCCTGTGCAGCCCATCACGTCCTCAGAGCATCAGGGTCCGGGGGGACTGGGTCAGGCAGTGAGAGGAGGGCAGGAGGTTCCCCAGCAGGCAGAGGAAGAAATGTACTAAAACAACAGCCCAAAGATCAGTCTCGATTCAAGGCTTAGGACTGCCCACCGCAGGTGCTGACCCCCAAACTCCCATCCCCTCCACCCCAGGTCCTCAGGGGAGCAGTTCCCACCCTGGGCTGAGGTCACACAATAGGAGGGTCCGAGTCCAAGGACTTCTCTTAGGTATCAGAGACTGGATGTCTCCTTAGCCCCTCACTGCTAACCATTTTTTTTTTTTTTGGTCAAAAACAAACGAAAGTGCAGATCCCTCCGCAGTTGGGAAACCAGTGGTTTCTGCATTGCTTTCCCCTGGGGGTGTCAGGATCAGCCAGACTCAGCCCCCTCTCAGCCGTTTCCCCAACCTCACACGTAAATAAGCACTTGCTGCAACCCAGAGTCACACCTAGAGGCCAAGTTTCCCATGGCTCGGAATCCCATACAACAGGACAGCAAACCACGTACGCACACCACCGACACTCACCCCACCTCCCTGCCCACCAGTGCAGGCCCAGGAAAGGGGGCTACAGGAGAGGCCGCCTGTGCCAATGGCTGGGGCTCCAGGGCCTCGGTGACTGTCTGGGCCAGGTGGGAATGGTGGCGTGGGGCCACAGGGCAGAGATGAAAGGGACACCAGACAGACTGCTAACCTCCCTGGAGTCACAGACATCAGCTCAAGGGGGGGTGTCAGGCGGCCAGCTGGCAGCTCCCTAAGGCCCAGGCCGGAGAGGGGGCGGGGGCTGGAGTCAGCCCTATTTGGGTGGCAGGGCCCGAGAAGCCCTGCTGAGGTTGGATGGCTTTGAGTCAGAGGACAGCTGGGTGACGGAGGCAGTGACACGGGGCAGTCTCTCCCTGTTCTGAGAAGGGCTGGGCCCCAGCTGCAGTTCTTCCTTCCCTGCGAGCTTGGACAAACCAGCTTTAAACCAGGCGTGTGAAGGAGGGAGGGAGGGAGGGAGCAGGGAGCAGCAATTCACATCTGGACCATTCTTAGCACAGGAAGCCACTAATTAAAGATGTTATATAGAAAACTACATGTAAAAAAGAAAAAAAAAAGAAATATAAAACCCAAACCAACCAAATAAATCAAGAGGCAGGCAGGAAAACAGCAGGGGGTGCCGAGTTAAACCCAATTCGCTGCTTCGGAAGCCCCCTTCTACTCCATGCCTGGGCTGGATCTTGTTTCTAGAAGTTAGAGTGAGAAGACTGGAAATCTTGTGTTATCTTGCTTTTCCTCTCTTTTTTTGGCTTTTCCTTTCCTTTCTCTTTCCTGTGGTCTTGGGTGCTCCTGGCCCCGTGGGCAGGTAGGCGGTCAGTTGGCCAGCACGACGGGCTGGAACGGCTGGCTGGGATACTGCATGGTGTTCAGGTTGTAGCTGAGGCCTTCCACGAAGGGTGTCTTCTCCAGAAAGAGGCTGTTGGCACCACCACCAAACACCTGGGCCACGTCGAAGCTGCTGCTGTTGCAGGTGCCAGCGCCGCTGCTCCCAAAGGAGGCTGGGGAGCCACTGCCCGGGCCATCGGCCCCGTCAAAGAAGAGGCTGGGTGAGCCACCGCCGTTGTACACGAACTCCTTGGCGTTGGGTGAGAGCTGGGACTGAGGGGCTGGGTTGGCGGTGATGAAGTTCAGTGAATGCAGGGACAGAGAGAGGCTCTTCTGCTTCAGCAGGTTGTTGGTGGGAGAGCGGGCCAGGCGAGGCTGCTGCTGTGGGGGCTGCGGGCCGCCTGCACCCCCGCTGGCCACCCCACCCCCACCTGCGGCCCCACCCCCCTTCTTCATCTTGGTGGAGCCAAACTTGGTGGCCGCAAAGGAGGCGGTGGTAAAAGTGATGGGCTGGGCCGAGCGGGGGATGAAGGTGGGGCTGGGTGACTGGCCAAAGGACGGGGATGGGGAGTTGGACAGGGAGCTGTCCTGGCTGCCGATGGGCACGAAGACCTGGGCGTCGGGGTTGAAGCTGCTCTTGATCTCCTTGTCCAGCTCAGGGGCAACACAGCCCTCGCTGTCATCCACGTACAGCACTTTCACAGCCCCCTTCTCACCAATCTGGTAGGACACCTCGAAAGGGTCAATCCAGACGCTCAGCTCCTCGGGCACATTGGCCCGCACGTCCTCCACCGCCAGGCCACTCCGCTTGGCGGCCAGCTCCACCACGGGGTCCACTATCTCCCCGATGTGGACACAGCGGAAGCCAGAGCCCTTCAGCGGCTTGTCGGGGTACCAGTGGCCTTCGTATTTCTTTTTCAAGAGTCGTTCAAGCTCCTCGCCAAACAGGTCTGCCCGGCGCCGGGGCAGCTTGTTGTACAGGTAGGAGATGATGAAATTCAGGGCTACTTTGATCTCCAGCTGCATGGTCCTCTCCTAGGCAGAGAATCAGCGCAGGTGCGTGCACAAGTAGAGGGGAGAGGTAGGAAACGTACGGTGGGCAGCCTTGGGTTCCAGACAACTCTGAGAAATGAAAAAGAAAGGCTTCGTGAGTAGACATGCAGAAAGCTGGGGGGTCGGGGGTGGATGACACCAAAAAGGCAGAAAAGCACCAACTCTGGAACATGGAGGCCCAGGGTCCCATTTCTTCTCCACTAGTAGCACGCTTGTATGTGAGGCTGTGGGTAGGCCACTTTCTTCTCAGCCTTCCTTTCATCAGTGACATGATATTTCAGGAGGCACTTGATAAATATTTTAAGTAATTCTCAAGAAATAGGGGTGCTGTGGTTTCCACTATTTTGAGAATTCAGGTCACTGTGAGTGGCACAAAAAAAAAAAAACAAAAAAAAACCCCAAAAAACTGAGCTCCTAAATCAGAAGGAGAGGGGACGGTTCTTACTAACTGGTTCCCGCCATGTTGCAGGGAAGTCGTACTCCCAAACTGTCACAGGTTACGACAGGAGTTTAGACTCTTCATTTCTCCCCCTTAAATGAAAAGTGATACGGGTCCCTGAACAGGAAGTAGCACCACCAGCATTTCGCGGGAGGCTGATATCCAGTCATATCCCATTTGCTATCCTGGGCTCCCTGGGTGTGCATGTGCTCTAGTTCACTTGGCATTTGCAGAACTGATTTTTTTTCGGAGAACACGTAACCAAGGTGTGCATTTCCATCCAGATAAACCTCCAAGAACAGAGACTGGAGCACAATTCCCCCCCGAAAAAGCCAAGACCTATCACAGTCAGACACACAGACTAACAAGGGAACTGCTGACTGGGGGCTGCTCCAGAGAAGCAGAGGAAAGGAGAAGGGAGCAAGCCTTTTAGGCAAACAAAGCCTCAGGAGCAGTACTGGTGTGGCCTCAGGGAAATCTCTGCAGTTTCTGGCTGTGATGCGGGGGGGCAGAGAGAAGAAATTTTCCATCACCCTACAGCCTCCAGCTGGGGACCCATCATCACTCAGCCTCCCAGGGACTGTCTGACCACCTGTCCTTGGCACTAGACCAGATTTATCAAGTGTTTGGAGATCCCTGGAGAGGAGGCAGCCCAACATAAACACTCAGCTTGTTATTTTGGGATTCTCTCACAGCCAGATCCACAGAGGTCAGAAAGGTTTATTTCTGAGGTCTGGGCCAGCCTCATTTCTCAGGAAGACGATCTGTGAGGTCCTGAGAGCAATGATCCTAATCGGCTCGCTTAGTAGGGCAGATCCAGGCCCCTACTGTGGGAGACTGCAAAGGGCCATCTCTGAGGCCAACAGAGTCAGAACATGTGCCCTGCCAGACCCCTGGGTGCCACTGTGTTGCTGAGCTCAGCCCAGAAACAAGACTCATTCATGACCCAGGACAGGCATCTTCTGTCCCTGGAGATGGACCTTTGACTAAAATCCCTTTAGGGTCCAGCACAGAGTATCCAGGTGCTCACTCTAGGCTTGAGGATCTCAAGCTTTCTGAACACTTGCCCCAGCTCACTACACTGCAGTTGTAGGGTCTGGGCCCATGGTTCCCTGGGGGCACTTTAAGGAATGAACTCTCAGGCAAAGCTCTCTGAGGTGAGTATCAGAAAAAATGCACTGGGTCAATATGGAGTATCTGATGACACTGGCCAAGTCTAGTGCCTGCCTCATCTCAGGTCTGAGGTCACGGGCAGCATCAAAATAAATGCTACAAGTGTGGCCTCTCCAGAGCCCTCCACAGGGAGGCTCAGGACTCAGAAGACCCTTGTCTTCTCCTCTGTTCCGGCCTCCAATACAGACTTAATCTCCATATGTCTTCAAATGCCTATTCATGATCACCAAAGATTAATTCCAGGGTCCTTCTAGGTTTAAAGAGAAGAATGGTAAAGATAAGCAGCCTTCTGTTTATGAGGACTGACTTCACCACCAGATGCAAAGTTAGCCACCTGGACTATGCCCCCCAACTCCCCCAAGAATGGAGGTCTGTAAGGGCCACAGTGGCCCACTAGGAGAGTCTGACACACAGGAAACTAAAGAGCTGTGCAGAAAGTTGGCACTGATTCCCAAGAACGGGCCTGGATTTAAAGGCAGTATCTTCAAAGTATTTTTGAAAAGGAGACCTTGAACATGACATATGACACTTCTCCCAAGGCACCATATGGCCTCTTGGTATGTCACATGGTCCAAAAGGGCTCCTGTACCCATCTATGCCTTCTCAAACTCTGCTGCCTAACTGCCTTCCAAGTCACCTCCTCTAAACAGTTCAGTCTCAAAATGGGAGCGTTTTAAATTCAGGCCAAAGTCATTGGGAAATAAGCTTCCCACCTCAAAATACAATAGAATCACTGTCATCAGCCCTGCCTAGCTAGCCATTTTCTGCAGCATAAGCAACTAACGCTGCACACCAATTTATACCTCTGTGATGCTGCTGCACAAATAAGGAAGTATATAATGCCACCTTCACTTCTTTAATTGGAGAACAGGCCAGGCCAGATGGCTGTGGGGTGGAACCTTAGAAAAATGCCGGACAACCAGAATAAGCTTTTCTGCTTTATCAGCTCAGGCTCTAATTTTGACTTCAAGAAGCTTATGGCACAGAGGATTAAAGCACTACTGCTGTCTTTAACTAAAGATAGGAGTGACCGCTCAGATCAGTTTGTTCATTTTTTTAAGGCTATTGTACAAATTCAAATGCTTTTATACTAAATATTCATACAATGTGGTAAAATTAGAAAGCTTAAAAATAAGGACCTTTCAATAAAAGGAACAAGTAGATTTAAGGTAAACCACAGGAGAGGACTCAAAGACTTTCTACGACTCTGACTCAGATGCAAAAGGCAAGAAAAGGAAAAAAAAGGAAAAGAAGGCTAAGTGTTTAACAATAGCAAAACTGACCTTCTGTCATTAAAAAAAGTGGAAATATGAGATAAAAAATCTCTTTCTTAAAAAATATCTAACTCCTTTGGCTGCATCAGGTCTTAGTCCTGTCGTGTGGGCTCTAGTTCCCTGGCCAGGGATCAAACCCATGCCTCTGGTACTGGGAGTGCAGGGTTCTAGCCACCAGGCCACCAGGGAATTCCCTGTCAGATTTTATTTAGAACTTCATCCTCTTTCACTTGTTTTACTTCCAGCAATAAAGTTAGCCCTGGATTCGGATCCCTGTGTTGGCTTGTGTTTTAAAAGAGTAAGTGCTGGAGGGAATGTCAAAAAGCAGCGGAAGAAAGAAGCGGAAAGGTGGCTGCAAGTCAACGATGTGGTGATGGAGACGCTGGAGAAGGGACAAACACGTGAAGGACAGTTTTCAGAAGAAAAAGTTGTCTTTCAAAGGTGAGAAAGAGGGATGGTGAGGGAACCCACTGGGCCCCAAAACTCTGAGTACGTGTAAATTCAGACACCACAAGCCCTAACATCCAAATCGTCTTACTGGATTCAAGTGAGTGTTGAAGGAGGACTCGGCCATCTCAGTTTTGACAAGGCCAGTCGATGTCATTAACCAGGTGCTGGGCAGTGGGGGCCTGGCTCTCGCGGGACAGGGGGTGGCCCCACCCCACCGGTCTGGAAGGCGGTGGCCCAGACGGTGGGTGTGGTTGAAAAGCTTCCAGGACTTGCAGGACCGACCGCAATACCCCGCCCAGTGNATTTGTAGTCATTTATTGGAAGTCGCTGTAAAAATCAGTGGGTTTGAATCCCAGTTCTGCCACCAGCCGTTTTATCTTGATTTAATGGCAGTAAATCTCTTTACATCATCAAAACGTTTTCTCATTTCGTGTGGGGATTAAATCTTATACTGTATGTAAACCCTTTCTCAAATAATTGTTCTTAAAGGTCACAGTCCTAGCCAAATTGCATCCTACATGTGCTGTGCTCAGTTCGGTGTGTATTCTGCAATAGGAAACCATACAAGACAGAAAGAGAAAGGGGAGAGTGAGCTGAAACGAATTCTCCTAAGGTATCACAAGAAGGAGGGATGGAGTCCATGTAAGCAGGTAAAGGGTACACATTTCCGACCATTCAGTGCATGTTGAAGGAGGAGTGAATCCCTGAAACGAAGGTGTTGAATTTCTGCGCGTTCCAGCATTTATTCCAGTCTCTCCTGCAATGCTGAAAACACACCAGCCTGGACCAATATCACTGAAACAAAACTGAGAAACTCAGCCTCCCTGGCAAGTCGGAGCGCTGGATAAAGGGTTAGTGTATAAACAGGAAAAAAAAAAAATAGGAAAAAAGGTAATCATCNCGCGTTCCAGCATTTATTCCAGTCTCTCCTGCAATGCTGAAAACACACCAGCCTGGACCAATATCACTGAAACAAAACTGAGAAACTCAGCCTCCCTGGCAAGTCGGAGCGCTGGATAAAGGGTTAGTGTATAAACAGGAAAAAAAAAAAATAGGAAAAAAGGTAATCATCATTCTTAACTGCTGAAGTCTCCATTTATCATGTGGTAAGGTGGATGTTTTTTGCTCTCCTCAACGTGTGATTTCCTCTTGTCAGGGCTTAATTGTGTGCTGAATTCCTACTCAAGCATTCCAGAGTCCCCTCCTATTTTGAATAATCACAGGTTGTAAGACATACACTTTGTTTTCAAGATGGTGAGCTTCAGGAGTAAGCATGTGCTCAGAGGGTGGAGGCAGCTCCCCTGTCTGAGAGTAAGCAAGTTATGTCAGATGTTTTGTTGTGACAAGTCAGGCTGGTCATAATTAGCCCCAATTAATTATCAGGGGTGAGTCACTCTCACACACACATGTCCAAGTGAGAAATTTTGTAGTTTCTTTTAAGTTATCCAAGAAAATAGAAAATTTGATTCTTCAGATCCATTGCTCCAACTGGGCAGGAACAAAGACAGCCACAACAGAAATTAACTTTGGAGAAGAGTGATTGGATGAATGCTGAGGGCAAATGATATGCTATTTATTGACCTCATTTACCTCTAGTAAAGGAGGTAAGTGAACAAACCTGTTTTTGGCTAAGACACTAGAACTAGAGTGTCCAAAGGAAGTATCACTTTAGCCTTGGTGATGGCAAGCAGGCCATTTGGGGATATAATTGATAAGGAACTAAATAACTGGCAAAAGATGGAAACTGGAAATTTTTTTTTTTTTTAAGGCAGGAAAATTCCAAGGCAAAGAATCTTTCACCTTTATGTCCTTGGTTCAAGCTACAGGTCAAAATGTAGTGACATACAATCTCTTTGAGATTTAGTTGAGTTTGTTTCCGTGGGAAGTTAGTTTTCTTAATTTAGAAGCTAATTGCAGGCCAAGGTCCACATCTGGTGGCTCTATTGCCTTGGCATATACTGACACATTAAACATTTTTTTTTTATTGGCCGCGCTGGGTCTTTGTGGCTGTGCTCCGGCTTTCTCAATTTGTGCTGAGTAGGGGCACTCAACTCCTCACTACAGTGGCTTCTCATGTTGCAGGACATGGGCCCTAAGGTGCCTAGGTTTCAGGGCTTAGCTGTTCCATGGTATGTGGGATCTTCCTAGACCAGGGATTGAACCGGTTTCCCACGCTTTGCAAGGTGGATTCTTAACCACTGGACCACCAGGGAAGCCCCTACAATTTTTGAAAGGAGTTGACAGACAACACTTAAAAGTTGAGAGGTCGTACAAAAATGTCTTAATTTGTCACTTGTTCTAAATTCAAAAGATATGGTAACACTGGGCATTCAAACTGGCAATTGTTTCAGTTGAATAGCAACTGTTTCCTGTAGACAGGGCCTGTGCTCTCTGGTTCCAAGCTTCCTAGACTCCCTATTGTCCCCCAGACACTGAGGCCCAGTGCCACATACTAGTAACCATCATGTTTGGGCTGCTCTTCTTACATCCCTCCCATGTTTTTTTTTTTTTTTTTTTTCTGCACCATGAGGTATGCAGGATGATCCCCAAGCGGGGATTGAACTGTGCCCCCAGCAATGGAAGGGTGGAGTCTTAACCATTGGACCATCAGGGAAGTCCCATCTCTCCCCTTAAAAAAATGTACTTGGCTGTGTTGGTCCTTAGTTGGAGCACACAGGCTAAGTGAGGGCTCAGTACTGGTGGCGCGAGGCCTGTGGGCTCTTAGTTGTCTGACCAGGGATCAAACCTGTGTCCCCTGAACTGGAAGGCGGATCAACCACTGGCCCACCAAGGAAGTCTCCCACCCCTCCCTTTTAATCACTTATATTACTCACTTAGACTCCTGTATTTGTGATTGCTTTTTCTAGGTGGTTTTTTTTTTTTAAGAACAGAATAAATTGGAAAATACTGTACACACAGTAAATACTTCATGAAATGTTGGTTTCTGTTATACGTATGTACCAGGCGTGAAAACAGTCCAAGTGAGAGATTGTTGTAGAGTATGGTGCATCTGGCAGCATTCGTGTTGGGAGCTTAGAAAGAAAAGGTACAGAGTTGGCTGGATAATGTGACAGTGGAATGGTATTTCAAACAAAGGAAATGGAGAGCCAAAGAGATGCTCTATGTATGAGGAATTCCCTCTATGAATAGAGGAAAACCTGAGGGGTAGGGAAGAAGGGGAACCATATGGAAGACCTTCAATGCTAGGACTTAAATGCTTATCTGTGAACTAGAGGCCCTTTGCAAGAACTACCATTGAAAAAAGTAAAGCCTTCCCAGTAAGGGTCAGGCATTTACCAGGTCAAATTTAATCCTTGCAAACCAAAGTGGGAGGCATTAATGTCCTTATGTAATAGATAAGAAAAAAAAATGTCCCCAGTACTAAAGATCAGTATCAGATCAGAATTCAAATACAGGACGGATAATAAAGCCAATGCATTTCTCATTACACTTTTTTTCTTTTAGCAAGAGCAATGTGTGATGTTTAAAGGAGATTAAATTACCATATGTGTACAGAGCGTATTTGAGAAGCTAGAAGCAAGACACTCAAAACACTGAATACTTAACAGTAATCATAAACCTGGGAAATGAAATGGCTTTCTTAGACTCAACTATAATGAATTTAGTTATTTCAACTAGACTTGTGTAAGTAGTGTCTACTTCAACAAATGAGAAAAACAGTAATTTTTAAGACCATTCTGTTTTTTTTGTGGCCATACAGTTGGCTGAGATTATTATTCTAATTCTTTCCAAAGAACTATATACAATTAGAGGTTAAAATTCAGTTTGTAAGCAGTATTTTCTCAACAGAGAATACTGTTATTATTCTGATTTTTGAAATGAAAAAAGATTTATTCTAAGTTCCAAGGTAGACAATAATTAAGGACTTGAATTTGATCACTATTTATTTAAGATGGTCTTTTAAAAAAAATTTTTTTTTTTTGGCTGCTCCAGCGCTTAGTTGCAGTAGGAAGGACTTTCAATTTTCATGGGCATTTGGGCCCTAGTTTCCTGACCAGGGATTGAACCCAGGCCCTTTGCATCAGAAACAGTGTCTTAAGCCACCAGAGAAGTTCTTAACTTACTCATATCCTTCTCTTGGCCTCAGACAGCAAACAAATGGAGAATTGGGATTGTGAAATTAGGTAACAGAGGAACAGTGTTCAGCAGAATTCACTGGGCTGAGATTGAACTTGCCTGTCACTGATCAGTATGGAAATCTCACTGGGCATTAAATTTTAAGCTCCCTCGAAAGACCTTTTAGAGGCATGCACACTGAAGCTCACACAACACAGTACGGTGGTGTTTTGCTAAAACTAAACAGTAGCTTTTCAAACACTTGTAGATCCACGATGTTACATGGACCAAGGTGGTTAATAAATTTTTTTTGGCGGGGGCATACCTCAAGGCATGTGGGATCTTTTCTCTGACCAGGGATCAAACCAGAGTCCCCTGCATTGGAGTTTTAACAGCTGGATTTCCAGCAAAGTCCCAATGAACAAATCTCAGAAATTGTTTAGACTAAAACAAAACATTATGACTTAATATTACATGTTAAAACTAGTTACTAACTAAAGTTAGTTAGAATCAGTGACAGATTCTAGTTATAATCTGGATTATCTCGTCTCTACAACTTTTGATATACCATAACCCTCACCTGATGCTTTAAAACTGCTCAGAGCTCCACAAACACCCAGTCCAAACAGTTTCCCCCACGAAAATGTGCATTATCAGCAGACCCCATCCCCTATGCTGGGAGGTTCCAGTGTGGCCTTCAAAGCCCAGTTTATTACCTGGTTTCTATGACTTCAATTATTCATTCAACACTGAGTACCTGCTACATGCTGGGCACAACAGACTTGTTGCCTGCCATCATGGAACACAGCCTTGTAGATGATAGTATCACCAAATGCTAGAAACAAAATGCTCATGGTGATATGTGGGAGTATGACAAGAGGGACTTTGATTGGGGGTTGAATGAGGCATCTTTAAGGAAATACTTAGCTAAGGTCTGAAGGATGAGTAGGAGTTAGCTGAGCAGAACAGAGCTTTACAGGTAAAAAGAACAGAAGCAGGAGGGAAAGCAGCCGTTTGAGGAACTGAAAGGAGTCCTCAGACAGTCCTATGGCTATGATCTTCCTCTAGCCTTCCTGAGGTGCCTCGCGCTAGGCCCTTGCTTTGTGCAGCCCCTGAGTTGCACTGACCTGTTTCTGTTAAGCTCAATCACGAAATTCCTTGAAGGCAGAGATTATCCTAATTCTGTTTAGGACGTTCAATACATCACAAATAAGCAAGTATACATTCAAGACAAAACTCCCACAGAGGTCAGAAGACTCATCTCTTCCTTTAGCTTTGCCACTAAGTTGCAATGTGACCTTGGGCCAGGTCCCTGGATCCTGCAGGACTCAGCTCTTCCAAATCCATTGTCTTAAAGGCTTACTTGACTGGAAGTCTCCAGTTATGATTATACCTTCTCCGGATAACTTATTGCCTCCAGCAGACAAAAAGTACAGATGGTTAAATTAGGGTAGGATACATCTAAAGTTAATTTTACTTAAATCACACATCCCTTCACATCCTCTTATTTTTTTTTGGCCGCACCTCATGGCATATGGAATCTTATTTCCCCGACCAGGAATTGAACCCACACTGGACCACCAGGGTGGTCCCTCCCTTACATCCTTAATGTGAGTATATATATGTACTTTACGAAAAAGTCAACCTAGTTCCGTTTTTCTAACTCATTGATTTGAATATGTTTTGTCTCACTCCCTTCACCATTATTGGAAGCCACCTCTTCAGTTCAAAATTCAAGTTGGGCAGGAAGGAAAAAGCGATGTTTCTAAAAATAACTTTGATTTACTTATCATAGAAGGCATGAGTGGTTTTGAATTACAGTAGCAATAAGAGAATAAGGTGCTTAGTTAATCCCAATACCTCTATTTTGAATCACAAATTTCTAGGTGACTAAAATTCCTAGAGTTAAAATTAAATTGGGAAAGGGCTGATGACCAAAAATAAACACCTACTTTATTAATATAACAGCAAGAGAAAGGGTTTCCAATTTTTTAAAAGAAAGATAACATGAACCAGCACCACCTGGTAAAGGTTACAAGGTGAAATGCCCACATTTATTGTTCTGCTGGCCCCCCAACACTGCAGATATTTCATCAAGGACAACTGCCATCAGAGATTCTCTAAGAACACGCTTTTCACTGCAGGTAGCTTCACAGTTGGCTCTTCAAATAGAAGACGGAAATGACATATTATTTCTATGTCTAAATAAATGACATATATTTAGAAGGTTTTGGTATGAAGAAATTCTTGATGTGGGTAACACATCCTTGCTTCTAGAATTTAAGGAATACCATGAACTAATCTTCAATTTTCCTGATACAGTCTGCCCGAGTGCTCTGCGAAGAACCTTTCTTTCCTTCCTACCAGGTCCAGGTGAGAGGAGACTGGTAAGGTGCCCGGTACTGACAGGCAGATTCAGGTGATGCTCTGTGCTCTGCTTCCTTTCTGCTGGCAGTGGTAGGCATTTCTTTTGGCAGATGCAGCAGTTTGATGGGGGGAGGAAGAGGCAGCCCACCAATCACCTCTTCTTGAAGCCATATTTTTTGCGTTCATAGAAGAGATCTGTCTTAGAGCTTCCCAAATTGACAATCTTTGGGCAACCATCTCTCTGGAAAACAGAAAAGTTGTTAAAAGTCTCTAAGCTTGAATTGAAAGGAATCTAAGATAAAAATTTGGGCTTCCCTTGTGGCTCAGCTGGTAAAGAATCTGCCTACAATGCGGGAGGGTTCGATCCCTGGGTTGGGAAGATGCTCTGGAGAAGGGCAAGGCTCTCCCACTCCAATATTCTGGCCTGGAGAATTCCACAGACTGTATAGTCCATGGGGCTGCAAAGAGTCAGATGTAACTGAGTGACTTTCACATTAAGATAAAAGTAACTTTTGGATTAATGGTTCAGCCATTCACCTTACCAGTTCAGTTATCCTATTTTATCAATCAAGTATTTATTAAGCACCTAGAATTTGTCATCTATCCAGTAGCCTGCACTTAGAATGCTGGATTCTTAGCCCACTTCTGTTGCTAATATGATATAGTGGAGGCAAAATCTAGAACACTTTACAGTTAAGACTGTGCTTCCAATGAATCGAGTATGGGTTTGATCCCTGGTTGGGGAACTAAGATCCCACATGATGTGTGGCCCCCCAAAATAAACAAAACTCTTTAATGTGTTCAAAGGATTTTCTCCAAGTGAGAGTTAGGAAATGGTAATAATCATCTACAGATCAAGCTCTTCAGCTTTCTTTCACTATCCCAAGAGAGAATATCAAGGGAAAAAAACTGAAGACTTTAGGAAATAGTACCTTATATTTTAAGTATCATAGGAGAAAACTGAGTTTGATGTGTCTTTATTAATTCACTTGACACATGGTCTTGGGAGAAGAGTGCTCCTGTGCTAGAGATCGCTGTTGACAGTCCATATTCTGATTTGTAATGTCAGGCTCCCCTGGCCATTTTGTGAGCTTGAGTGGTTTCAGTGAAGCCCCTGGGAAACTGTGTTTTGCAGGGATGATGGCTCCATCAGTTGATTTGGGATGATGGGAAGAAAACTGGGGGAATTACTACTGGAAGAAGCCTTCCTAGATCTGATGATTTTATTAAACGTCCATGTCAAAGGTAGTTGCTTGACGTTGGGCTATGGAATGAGTAAATGAATGACTCCAGTCCTCAGACAACTTACTTCTAATGCAATTGATTTCTTTTTTGGGGGACTGATACCAACACTGTAAAAAAATCTCTGAAAAGACACAAAGTGAAGTGAAGTGAAGTCGCTCAGTCGTGTCCGACTCTTTGCGACCCCTTGGACGGCAGCCTACCAGGCTCCTCTGTCCATGGGATTTTCCAGGCAATAGTCCTGGAGTGGATTGCCATTTCCTTCTCCAGGGGGTCTTCCCAACCCAGGGATCGAACCTGGGTCTCCCACATTGTAGACAGACGCTTTACCGTCACAAAGCCAACACTAACATTTCATTATTTTCTAGAAAACATGTATAGGTTGGCCAAAAAGTTTCTTCAGGTTTCTCTGAAAGATGTTACTGAGGGGCTTCCCTGGTGGGGAAGTGCCCATCTTGTGGTTAAAAGCCACATGGTTATGTGGCTCTTCCAGTGGTTAAGAGCCCGCCTTGCAATGCAGTGGACACTGGATTGATCCCTGATCCGAGAAGAACCCACATGCTGGGTGGGAACTAAGCCTCTGTATCACAACTGCTGATCCCTTGCACCTGGAGGCTGTGCTCTGCAACGAGAGAAGCCACTGCAACGGAAAGCCTGTGCACAACACAAAGTAGGCCCTGCTTGCTGCAACAAGAGAAAGCCTGTGCACAGCAGTGAAGGCCCAGCACAGCCAAAAATAAACTAAAAGCAAACAAACAAAAGTAATGGAAAACCTGAAGGAACTTTTTCATCAATCCAGTACCATGTATTACATTGAGAAATACCGTCTGTGGAGCTCAGTGTGCTGAGGAAGCCAGGCTGTGGGGAGCCCAGCCCCACCAGTGCTAGGTGCTAGGTGAACTCAAGTAAGCCACGTAATCTGTACTGGGAATCTTGGTACAAATGTCAGAAGAACTGCCTCTCCTGACCCAAGATAGCCTGCTACTAGATACAACAGTGCTCGAATCCCTTTAGGGAAGCTATGAAATTCTGTGGTATGACAGCCTGTTCAGGTTTACTATGCCTCACTGACTTGCATGACTGGGCAAGCCACTTCTGTCTGGATTCATATCCAACTATAAAATAAGATGACTGGTTCAGGTCAATGTTTACAAACTGTATTTATAGAGCCCTAGAGTCCTGAGAGGTGCCAGGTGACCTCAGGACTCATCCCTTGATCTGTGCAGCTCTGTTCTCACTATTACGACTGTAGGCTCTGGAGACAGGCCATCTGAATTCTGAGAAGTTATTACCCTCTTTATGTCTCTTTTTAGTCATATTATTAAATTACTACAATGGTAGAGTTACATTCTTAACTCTACCTTACAGAGTTAAGAATCAATAAATGTACTTAGAACAACACCTGGCATATAGCCAGCCTTTAATAAATAGCAGCAATTTCATAATGGTCCAACCTAACACACCCACGGCTTCTGTATAAGACACTTTTTGAAGATAGGACTCCACATGTTAAAAAGTTGAAAAAAACATCGGAAAACCAATGTTTTAGATTACTAGCTCTTCAGTTTTTATGGCATTTTCTCTCACTGACTTATAAATTTCCTATTTTCTTGCCTAAACTCCTATTTTTATTTTCTACATATCCTGTGGGTCTAGTGGTTGTTCCCAAATTCTAACAATACTGTGAGAAGTGAGGATGTGTGCACTAGCTGGCTTTTGTAAATTTGCCTGTGAATGGAGACCATGAAAATGACGTTTAAGAAAACCTCAAGGACGGTACAGAGAGTATTCGTGAGCTGAGCTAGGGAGTCTATTAAAAACAACCTGCAAATGTCTGCCTGGTGCCAGTAGCTCTTTTGGCAAGTGTATGCCTGATACAAATTTCAGCCTTTCTCAGTCCTCCCAGAGGGTTAACAGATTTCCCCATTCTGAGCATAGGGAGCTTTTATTTTAGGCAGCTACAGCTTGAATTGAGTGTACATGTTGCATGGCCACTTAATTTCTATAATTTCACACACAAAAAAGTAAACACTAGACTGCCAAATGCTTCTTTCCATTATACTAAATATGTCTGTTAAAACATCCCCGTGTGTGCATGTTAAGTCAGTTCAGTTGTGTCCAACTCTATGTGACCCCATGGACTGTAACCTGCCAGGCTCCTCTCTCCATGGGATTCTCCGGGCAAGAATACTGGAGTGGGTTGCTGGGCCCTCCTCCAGGGGATCTTTCTGACCCATGGATTGAACTGCGTCTTTTATGTCTCCTGCATAGGCAGGCAGGTTCTTTACCACTTAGGGAAGCCCCTAAAATATCCCCAGAAGCCTAAAGTGGGCTCCATTACCAACCACCAAGGAGAACTCAATGCCTATGGATTTCCTTCCTGAGGAGGGTCAAACGTCAAGTCCATTTCTATGGCACGAAAGCAAGCTACAAAAATTACCCTGGACCTGGTGAAAATCCAGGATTTTATAAAGTAACACTTAAAAAACCAACACTGATCATGTACCAAAATATAACATACCATGGGGAAATGTGTACAGAACCAAAATGCAGGAAAAGGCAATTTACAAATTTTGAGATCAGAAAAACAGGATTACAGAAAATGGGTCCACACATCCGTTTCTTATAATCGGTAGTAAAGAATTACCAACACCAGGCAAGGCCTGCTTGATGAACAGAAACTAGAAGATGAAACACTGATTCTTCCAGCAACTGTTTAATGAATACCTACAAGGTAAAAACCAGACTGTACACTGGTTTGAGACCTTAACAAGGGCATCACATTTTCTGTTTGAAACTTTAAGCTCTTAGTAAATGTATCCAGGAGGTAAAATGGATTACTACTACCCTTTGTGGGCTGGGGGTCAGGGTGAGATTTCCTCAAAGCCACACACAGTATCTTAGTAGCAAAGCCAAGACCTGAACTTGGGCTTTCTACCTCCTACTCTGGTGTTTTTTGTAACAGAGCTTCCTGGAGGCAAACCCCAAAACTTTCACAAGGTTTAGGAAGTTGCAGAGAAGGGTAAACTTGTGAATTACCTCTGAAAATTGTCACATATCTTTTCTATGTATCTAACTGCTCTGCTGTTTGCTTAAACGGGGAGAAGAGAATGGAAGACGTAGCATGAGACAGGGAGGCGTGTCCTTAACCATCTTGACAAGAGAAATACGGTTGAGTGTTGAGGGTAAGTGCTTTGAGTTAGTTGATGCATCTTTAATAAGGATGAAAACATCTTTGACATTACAGTGGTTTGTGATCCGAAGCTCACCCTTACCCAACAAAATCTTATCCAACTTTAATTCCTCTAGTTGTGGAGAAAATGTAAATAAAATTTTTCGGCATTTGAGATCTTAGTTCCTCAACCAGGGATCAAATCTGTGTCCCCTACAGTGGAAGCACAAAGTCTTAACCACTGGACCACCAGGGAATTCCCAAGAAAATTTAATTTGGATTTTAACCTTTCTCCTTTAGTGGAGGGGCGATGATGAAAAACTGCTACTGCTACTGCTAAGTCACTTCATTCGCGTCCGATTCTGTGCGACCCCACAGACGGCAGCCCACCGGGCTCCCCCGTCCCTGGGATTCTCCAGGCAAGAACACTGGAGTGGGTTGCCATTTCCTTCTCCAATGTATTAAAGTGAAAAGTGAAAGTGAAGTCGCTCAGTCGTGTCCGACTCTTCGTGACCCCATGGACTGCAGCCTACCAGGCTCCTCCATCCATGGGATTTTCCAGGCAAGAGTACTGGAGCGGGGTGCCATTGCCTTCTCCAATGATGAAGAACAACTACCAAGAAAAAAAAAAAAAAAAGAAAAACCACCACCAAAAAAAAAAGGCTGAGAGTTACAGAGACCTGGGTTCTAATCCCATATCTGCCATTTATTCATCATATGACCTTGGGCCAAACCTGCCTTTAGGCCATTCATTTCTTCATCTGTATCATGCGCAACTTTTAGACAAGAAAGACCAGCACAGTACCTGGCATGCAGCAAGAGCTCCAAAAATACTAGTTGCTATTTTTCTTGTTATTTGGTAGGGAGAGTTGAGGAAAATGGTTAAGTAAAAGGAGTCAAGGGTAAAGGGAGATCAGTAAGAGGCCACATTATAAGAAACTACAAATTGGTCCTTTGGCAGCAGTGCCCACAGATATTGTCCTTGACCCCTGAGTATTCTCGAGGCTTTGAAAAAACTATAGAGAACACTTAGCTTACTGGGCTAATTCCCTTATAAATTATGGAAGTTGCTGGAAGAGACCAATAAGAGGGGTTGCTTTGGCTGTAGGAAGATTTGTGTGTAGGAAAGTCTTGGGCACTTAATCTACATCATGATCTGTAAGGCTGAGAGGCTGGATCATGTCACTGGACTGTTTTGTGTTCCTTGGAAACGACTGCTGAGTAAACGCGAGCTAGATGCCATCTCAAATATCCTCAGAACATTCCTGTATCATGTGAAGTAAGGGAAGTGGTGACGTCTAGAATGAGGCACAAGGATCCGGAGAGATCAGGTCACCTGCCACATGCAGACGAATCAGACAGCAATTAACCTTTATTAAGTACTCTCTGGCTGTAAGCGTATCAGATAAGAACTCTAGCTACAGTCATGGAAAATTCAAGAAAGTGCTGTCCTTAATAGATTCTTTGGCTAGTTTTAGCTAGTTTAAGACTTGCTTGTACTGTTTTTCACTGATATTGTCTCACCACGGTATAGACTGTAATCATCCAACACCTACTGTGTATCAGACGCTCTCTAGCGGGAGCTCCTACAGGTGATTTACAGGAGCAGCACAAAAATGTGGACCAAACTTACACTATATGCCAGGACTATACCAAGAGCTGGGGCTTCCCGGGTGGCTCAGGGAGATCCTCTGGAGAAGGAAATGCCAACCACCCCAGTATTCTTGCCTGGGAAATCCTATGGGCAGAGGAGCCTGGTGGTGGGGCTACAGTCTACGGGGTCGCAAAAGAGTTAGACACAACTTAGTGAATTAAACAGCAGCAGCATACCAAGAGCTGGAGAGAAAGGGAGACGTGAGCAGGGTATGATTTGACAGTCAAAGACAAATGCAAATCAGAGTTTAGGATAAGAGAACGTTCAAATCAGGGACATCCCTGGTAACCCAGTGTTTAAAAATGCAGGGGACATGGGTTTGATCCTTGGTCAGGGAACCAAGACCCCACATACCTTGGAGCAAGTAACCCTGCACACCACAAGACCCAGAGCAGCCCCCCAAGAGAGAATGTTCAAATCAGCAACTGAAATTATGTTTCTGGTACTTTATCTATGACCGTTCTCATTTCCCTAAATAACAGAACACTTTACTGGTGTAAGAAATAGGTTTATCTGTTCTAATATGTCCCACTTATTAGAGGTAGACAAAATCTTAACTGCAAAGATTCTGAGGTAGCTGAATTGTCTCTCTTCAACACAGGCACATCACAGACTTATGAAAGGACACCATAAGGTTTAGTCAGAAAGCTTAGACTTGACACTTATTAGCTGGGAGAGGGGCTGTAAAATGGGGATATTAATAACCCCTAATTAACAAAGCTATTGAAGAATAATGAAGATAAGATCTATATAGAAGGGGGATCATCCTGACCCAGGGATTGAACCTGTGATGAACCCGAGTCTCTCACATTGCAGGCAGATTCTTTACCATCTGAGCGAACTGGGAAGCCCTATATATATATTTAATTATCTACTATTTGTAAAAGGAAATATAAAGAATTATTTATTTTTTGCGAATTCGCTGGCAGTTCAGTGGTTAGGATTCTGCATTTCCACTGCAGCAGGCCTGGGATCCACCCCTGTTTGGGGAACTAAGATCTCCAAAGCTGCCCAGCATGGCCAAAAAATTTTTTATTTCTTTTTTGCCTTATGTCTTATCCTAGATTAGGTAACCAGATACCTCATATTACTATTTGTAAAAGGAAATATAAAGAATTATTTATTTTTTGCGAATTCGCTGGCAGTTCAGTGGTTAGGATTCTGCATTTCCACTGCAGCAGGCCTGGGATCCACCCCTGTTTGGGGAACTAAGATCTCCAAAGCTGCCCAGCATGGCCAAAAAATTTTTTATTTCTTTTTTGCCTTATGTCTTATCCTAGATTAGGTAACCAGATACCTCATATTAGCCTATTGTTACTGTATCACACTTTGTTTTATTGTCATAAGAAGAACAAAAGGTGATTCATGGGTTGTCCTCCTCTCCTCCAAGAAACCTGTTTTTGGTACAGATCTATAGCTCTCTATTGTATCCTGGCAACTGGCTCAAGGAGTTGAATAACTGCCACTGCCAGCATACAATGTTAAGGGGAAAAAATGTCACAAGCAGAATCCCAAGCAATTCTGAAAAATCAAAGCAAAAGTATTCTCTAGCTACTCAGAGCTGAAATCAACTTGAAGAGTCCCAAATTTAGAAGTCAATACATCCACCTGAACAGTCCTTAATGATAATAAAGAGAATTACTGAATGGCTATTATATACCTTGCACCGTGCTAGGACTTAAAAATGCAGAATATTGGGAGTTTCCTGATTGCCTAATGGTTAGGATTCTGGGTTTTCACTGCCGTGGCCAGGGTTCAAGATCCTGTAAGCTATGTGGCACAGTTAAAAAAAAAAAAAAAAAAGGATATTGTTTGTGAATAAAAATGAGAGAGACATCAAAGGAATAGAGGGCTTTCCAAATTGCCAGTGTTGACCAAAATTTGCTTCTTTTGCAGTTTTGTCCTTGATACAAAATAACTGCCTTTTGTTGGGCTACACCCAGTTTGGCTCACAGACACTGAAGAAATTATAACCTAGATGACTAAATGAACATTTTCATCTACGGACCATACAGTTTGCTGCGGATGGCAAAGTGTTACTAAACACAAGGGAAAATCAGATGGAAAGCTTCCTATATATACTCACATCTTTCTCCTGGATGGTGCATTCCTTACAATAATAGGCATCTGAAACTCCAGGGCCTCCACAGATCACACAGCGTCCCTGGTAAGAGCCGTAGTTACACTCGTCGCATATGCGCACCAGGGTGCAAGGACGCACATAGGAGTCACAGATCACACACTTGCCATCACCTATGAGAAGAGAATGGAGTTACACCCACGTGCAAGCACCTCAAGTCCTTTGCCCTCCTCCTGCTATGGGGACTACACCAGTCTCCTAACAGTGATTTGAGGACCCTCTACTTTGGCATCACAAACCCTGACTTACCTCGTGTCCATCTCAATCTCTACAACACAAGGGAAAAGTTAATCAACTACTGGGTAAAGAGCTTAGAGAAGCACCTGGTAGCTACGTCTATATAAGTTAGTTGGCAGAACGCTGTATATGTCGGATGGGGTCATGCTACTTCCGGTCCAAAGCTAAAGATTCTTTCAAAACCTAGTGTCTAAAACATGCAAGCTGGAGTGAGGGTGGTGGCCTTTAGTTGCAGCCTGGCACGGTGTTGACATTCTTTGGGTCACGTCTACTCAAAGTCCTCTTAGTGCCACCGCTGAAAATGCTCATTTGCTTGCTCTACAGAAACTGAGTGGGCCAGGTGGGCTATTTGGGGAGGAGTGTTCCACTCACACTTTTCACACAGTCTTCCAATGGCTGCAAGATAAAAGACGGTAAAGAGCACAATTAGGATTAAAGTTTTGACGAAGAGGGGACAAACATCTTCGAGCTCGCGATGGGGACAGGAGCAGGGACTGCAGTGAGCCCTGAGGGGATCTATCCATCTTATCCTCTTAAACTTCAATCCGAACCAAATCCAGAGCCTCCTGAAGCCCCTCACAGGTCCTGCGCAAACTGAGAATTCCTCCCAGCCCCATTCCGGCAGCCTGCCTCCGGCTCCCAGCACGCGAGCCCCCGCCCTCTTTTCATCAAGAGACCACAAACCCGCGCGCTCCTGCACTTTCAACCTAGAGGCGGGGAACGTGGCGCATCCCCGGCAAGACCCTAAGCATGTGACGGGAACTCCGGACCTCTCAGGTCCTAATACCATTCCCACCCAGAGAGCCGGGGGCAGAAGGCTGCCTCACCAACACCAGCCTGCTTGCGGCAAAAGATCAAGTCCGGGTGATGTTTAGCCATAGCTCCCTCTCAAGCCACCGGAAGCTTACAGAACTTCCGTGCAACCTTTAACCTCCGTTGCTCCTGCCTCTTGGTCGCCGTGATTGGTTCTCTAGACATCCGTCAGTATTTATACTCTTTGCACCAAGCCCCGCTGGTTCTCGCGACATCAAATTCCAAAGCGAAGTTTCCGTCCTAACTGGGGTCAGGTCCTGGCAGGTGCATGAACGTTATTTTTTAAAAAAATCACAATATGTCCAGGACTTGAATGGAAGAGGCAAATTGCAAAGTGCAAAGGTGAAATTTTCACTTCGATAAGACATCCCTGTGCCCGGCATTTACTTCCTTAAGTGTATTTATGTAGTTTTGTCCTCTCCCCTTTCGAGTCCTCACTCGGGAACTCCGCCCAAGTCGCTCGCAGGAGTAGGCGCTTCGGCGGAGGCCCAGCCTTCACGAGGTCGCGTTTCTCTTCAGGCCACGCCCCCAGCCCAAAGGCTTTAAATACTCTGAGTGGCACGTCACTTTCAAGCGACCTCATCTTTGTCAGTGCACAAAATGGCGCCTTACAGCCTACTGGTGTCCCGGCTCCAGGTGAGCAAACTGAGGGCCCTCTGGGTTCGCGGGGGCGGGGTGCCTCCTCCTGTGCTTGCGGCTGTGGGCGAGGCAAGACGAGGCAGGCCCGGCCTCCGGCCGGCTTTTCGTGTACCTGTCCCTGTCGCGGGCCCAGCACCCACGCTCGCTCCTCCGGCGCCCGAGGTCAAGGCGTCCCTAGTTCTGTCAGCTCTCTCTGCTCTGTCCCCGCCCAGCTGGAAGCTTGGGTCTAAGAAGCGGCAGCTAGGTGAAGAGTGGAGCCACTTCTTTCTCGTTGTCGTGGACCTCACTTTCTACCCCATAGAGTTTCGTTTTCTGTTCCTCAAGGTGAGGACAAGGTGACTGGGGGGGCGCGGTGGTTGTTGAGCCCGCTAGGCCCAGAACCCGAAGGCCTCACTTCTCATCTCTCAGCAGCGGAGACTTGCTAGCCAAGTGCATCAATCGTTGTCAAACCCGAAGTCTGGAGAAAAAAAACTATATTCCATCTTGAGGGGATCCTGCAGAACATACAGCCAAGAGTTCGAGGGGACCTTCCGTCCCCA
The DNA here is from genome assembly GCA_006410675.1 of Oreotragus oreotragus. Classification (NCBI taxonomy): domain Eukaryota; kingdom Metazoa; phylum Chordata; class Mammalia; order Artiodactyla; family Bovidae; genus Oreotragus; species Oreotragus oreotragus. The sequence continues at coordinate 29,616 of SJYX01020971.1, forward strand.
GCCGTAGTAATTAGTAATGATAACAGTAGTCTCACCTTTGCACAGATTGCAAGACCATTCCTCATCATATCACTTAATTTATATGATCATTTCGTAGGATGATTATTCTCATTTGATAGGTGATGAAACTGCTAAGTAAAAGTTCCTGCTCTCTCCGAGTGTTACTCAAGTGCTGTGGCCTTAGCGTCTGCCCTACTACCCCGCTGTTCTCTTTGTTCGTGACACTCTGCCCTCAGAACTTTTTGAGCCAGAGTGTGATCCTGGAGCTGACATTTGTATTTGTGAGAGTACCAGAATGGAGTATTTTGAGCCCACTTTCATTGCTTTTCAATTAATAGATGGGAAGGTAAAAGAATCAACAGTTTGACCTTGACAATCATGTTATGAACCATCTAGAAAATTGACTGTGACTGCCAGATGGCTTTTTCACTCCTAACTTGACAATCCTAGGAAGGTGGTGTTACACACAAAGGTTCAATTTCAAGTGTGTATTTTAATAAAAATAAAGAAAGCAAGCATTTGTGGACATTCTATGCAACTTTTTACATTTAACCTGTGCATCTACTTTGGATCAAGTAGCCAACTATACTTACAGGTTTGAAGAAGATGTACTGTACCCTCAAAAAGTTTCGTGTTATCAGAAGTTATTTATTAAGTCACATCGCTTAAATTTAAACCATTTAAAGTGAAGTCATCATTTATCTTATTTATACTTATGGTCTCTCAGTTCTGGCAGAAACGGGATTTGGCCTAATTAATTATCTCTTTAGATGCCTTGATTCTCCAGGTTAACAATGTGGAATAGTTGTTTCTTCTTGATCCTGCTGTCACACGATCTAGTGAAGTTATACAAGGTTATTTGATAAGGTAAATTATTACAGGTTTGTTGAGCTTGGAAGAGAGAACTGATATCACAAAGAATCTTGGAAAGCATGAGCATTAGACACGCATAGGAAGAGCTGAACTCTTCCATGTTAACCCATATGCTAACCCATCTAAGTGACCTTGAACTTGGAAACTGAATCCCAGTTTCTTTATCTGTCGTTTGGAAATTATGTTCATTGACAAATGTTTATTGAATACTTGGTGATCAGCTTCCATTCATATTGTTGTAATAATTGTTACAAAGCAATGAGAAAGAATATATTTGTTTATGATCATCATGTTGTCCAACTTCCTCTTTTATGGATAGACACTCCAAGACCTTGAGAGCCTGGGTCTCCTTGTTTCTGCATTTAGCTAAGATGAATGAACAGCATTATACCACACTGTCTGCTAATAGCCAGGCTGTCTTAAGTAATGGCCAGCTTCCACTGTTCTCTAAAAGTTTGTAAATTTACCTCTTTTATGTTTAGCTACATTTGAGAAGTGATGGTACTACCTTAGTTGTTGTATGACAGATTCCTGTCCATGCATTCAGTTTATTTACCGCATATTAACTGAGTACCCTCTGCTTCCTCTGGATACAACGAGAAGCAGAAAGAGCAGACAATTCCTGTTCTCATGGAACTTCCACTATATTCTAACATATTCTACTGCAGAGGATCTTGGAGATCTTTCTCAGCTGAAGTATTTTGGGCAGACCTTGATTGAACCTTGACTGGACCAAAGGTGATGGCAATTACTACTACCACTAAGAGCAGCTAACATTTAACTTAACTGTGTGCCAGTAGCCTTGCATGACCCTGTGAGATATCACAGATTTATTAACTCTGTGTTATAGATGAAGAAATAGGAGTAGAACAGAAACACAGTGTAATGGCTAAGAGCGTCGATTCTGGCATCCACTGTCTTACTTTAATGCTGACTCTGAGATGCACTAGCTGTGGCTTTGGGCAAGTTACTTCACCTCTCTGTGCCTGTTCCTCACCTGTGAGATATAGATAATAGTACATCTGATTTATCTAGTAATCATAGTTGCAAAGTGCTTAGAACCCTCGTCGTCGTGTCGTGCAGTCACTCAGTCGTGTCCGACTCTTTGCAGCCCCATGGGCTGTAGCCCACCAGGCTCCTCCCTCCATGGGATTCTCCAGGCAAGAGTACTGGAGTGGGTTGCCATTTCCTTCTCTAGGGGATCTTCCCGACCCAGGGATTGAACCCGGGTCTCCTCCATTCCAGGCAGATGCTTTAACTTCTGAGCCACCAGGGAACCCCACTGAGAACCCTGCTTGCATCTAAAAGAGCTATATAAGTATTTGTTCATTAAATTAAAATAAACTTGTCTAGGGCCTTATCACTAGTTGTTAGTGGATGTGGTTTGAATCTGGTACTTTCTGACTCAGAAGCTTGAGGTCCCAGCACCTGCACCATATCACTGGTTCCCTTTGCCATCGAGACTCAGCCTGTCAACCAGGGTACCATTAATGGTCCATAACCAGAGAACAGTGCTCCACAAAGTTTTGTATTGTTTGATACCTGCTATCAGGTAGAAAGATAGAAATAAAGTGTAGAAAATGGAAGTGAAATTTTTGAAAAACCATATCTACTCTCCAGTTTTTAAAATTAACTTTCGTGTAAATGACCATGGATAGAAAATAAAAGGGGTTGGACACTTCCAGATACATTTTAGTCTTTGGTTTTGCCTTGATATACTGGGATGCTGAGTTCTCACCATGTGACCTTGCGGAAGTTATGTAACTTCTTGCGTGTAAATCTGAAGAGCCTGTTACCTACAAAGAAATCTGACACATTTGCAGGTGTTAAAAGTGCCTCTGTAAAGTGCCACGTTAAAAAAAAAATCTTGCTTTGAATTGGGAAATACATCATTGTGATTCCCTGTTCACTGTGGCGCCTTCTCAGGTGACCAGTCGTTAGTTTTTGGTTTCCATTAAGTGAATGAGTGAACAGATAAGTAAACTTCCAATCTGAAATTTGGGCAGAGTGAGTAGAATCTTGAGGATGAGGGGAGCACACCATTGCCTTTTAAACAGCCTGTTCCTAAAACGTTTATTGAACACTTACTATGTGCCTTTCTCTATTCTGGGCTTCCCTTGTGGCTCAGCTGGTAAAGAATCCGCCTGCAATGTGGGAGACTTGGGTTTGATCCCCGGGTTGGGAAGATCCCTTGGAGAAGGGAAAGGCTACCCACTCCAGTATTCTGGTCTGGAGAATTCCATGGACTATAGTCCATGGGGTTGCAGAGTCGCACACGACCGAGCGACTTTCACTTCACTTCACATTTAATTGTTAGGGGCTTCCCTGGTGGCTCAGAGGTTAAAGCATCTGCCTGGAATGCAGGAGACCCGGGTTCAATCCCTGGGTTGGGAGGATTCCCTGGAGAAGGAAATGACAACCCACTCCAGTACTCTTACCTGGAGAATCCCTACAGTCCATGGGTCGCAGAGTCGGACACGACTGAGCGACTTCACGACACGATCTCTATTCTAGACGCTGAGAGAGTAATAATCAACAGGAATAGTGGAGCTTGGATTATAGTTCTGGGGAGACAAACAAGTGGACAAGAAAATTTAGCTAAGACAACGAAGATACAGGATAATGTGGTTGAGAGAGTAGAGGTGAGGATGTGGCATAGCTTTTGACTGGAGTGGTTGGGGAAGGCTTCTCAGAAGAGGTAGCATTTGAGCTGATACTTAAATGATAAGAAGACAGCCCTTCAGGATTTTGGGAAGGGCACAAAGTAGGAGGGGAAGGAGCAGTATGTGCAGAGTACCTGAGATGGGTCTGAGGATAAGAAATAAGGCCAGTGTGGCTGACGTGATGCGAGGAAGGTCTCAGCAAGTGGCAGGAGCCAGGGTCCTGCTGGATCTGGTAAGGAAATTGGGTTTTACTCCAAGTGTAATGAAAATCCACTGGAAGATTTTAAATGGTGAAGTGCCAGGATTTGATTTATAATCGAGAGGGATCATTTAGGCTTTGTGAGTACCGGTGCTTGAGCAGTCTTGTCTTCATCGGCCCTGGTGTTCTTTGACACCCCTTGTTTTCCCAGCATGTGGTTTGGAAGGCAGTGGTGGGCTCTGCGCCCCTCAGCATGAAGAAGAGGAGGGACTGCAGGGTGGTTGCGTTGGGGGAGGGGGGCAGGGAGGAATTGGATAAAATTTGTCAAAAGGTGCAAACTTTTATAGTCATAACTAAGTACTAGGGATGTAATGTACATGGTAAATATAATTAACACTACTGTTTGTTATATATGAAAGTTGCCAAGAGAGTAAATTCTAAGAGTTCTCATCACAAGGAAAAAAGATATTTTTCCATTTATTTGATTTTGTATCTAGATGAGATAGATGGATGTTCACTAAACTTAATGTGGTAATTATTTCATCGTGTAAGTGAAATCATTATGCTGTACACCTTAAAACCTACACAGCTATGTCAACTATATCGATGAAACCAGGAGAAAACAATTTTTTAAATAAAAATAAAACAAAAAAAGGCAGCACATAGGATATCAGGAATCTTAGGAGACTTCCTCTAACCCATTCTTACCATGTGGCTTCAAGCAAGGCCTCAACCCCCTGTAGCTCTCTGGTTACACATCTGCAAAATGGGACAATTCATAGCTACCCTCTGACTGAGAAGGCTCCTGAAGACCTAGTAATGTTTGGAAAGCTCTTTAAGCACTTGGTTTTCCCTGGTGGTTCAGATGATAAAGAATCTGCCTGCAATGCAAGAGATCCAGGTTCGATCCTTGGGTCAGGATGATCCCCGGGAGAAGGAAATGGCAACCCACTCCAGTATTCCTGCCTGGAGAATTCTGTGGACAGAGGAGCCAGGTGGACTACAGTGCATTTTTTAAATGGTCCTGAAGACCTGGTAATATTTGGAAGGTTCTTTATGGACTATAAAAATTTTTGAATAGTTTCTAACGTTATTTTAAAAATAGGCCTTTTCTAATATTGAGACAAAGGACAGATTTTTTTTTTCCTTAGATTATTCTAGAATGAACCTGTGGAAGCTCTTCTTTATTTAGTGGATCCGAAAAGGCAGGGAGAATGATTTTTTCTTGGATTCATTGTGCAAAGCCTGGGTCAAAGGAAAAGGCAGCAACGTTGCTGTGTGGCCCTGGGGAAAATAGCTAAGTTCCAGAGCCTCAGTTTCTTCATCTATAAAATGGACACTGTACATTCTGTCTCTGGGGGATCGTGAATATTATTAGGTGGGACTGTGTGTATAAAGTGTTTGGGGGAAATTTGACGCAGGATATATGGGCATTTGGTGAGAGTTAGTCTATGTCTCCACTCCTCCAGATGGTCTACAGCCCCCGTTGCCCAGCATTTATCTTCACCTCATATGTTTAAAAAGAGTCTTGGGACTTCCTTGGCGGTCCAGTGGTCAAGACTCTGTGCTTTCACTGCTCTGGGCCCGAATTCCGTCCCTGGTCCGGAAACTAAGATCCCACACGCTGTGAGTTCAGTCGCTCCGTTGTGTCCGACTCTTTGCGACCCCACGAATTGCAGCACGCCAGACCTCCCTGTTCATCACTATGTCTCGGAGTTCACTCAGACTCACGTCCATCGAGTCCGTGATGCCATCCAGCCATCTCATCCTCGATCGCCCCCTTCTCCTCCTGCCCCCAATCCCTCCCAGCATCAGAGTCTTTTCCAATGAGTCAACTCTTCGCACGAGGTGGCCAAAGTACTAGAGTTTCAGCTTTAGCATCATTCCTTCCAAAGAAATCCCAGGGTTGCTCTCCTTCAGAATGGACTGGTTGGATCTCCTTGCAGTCCAGGGGACTCTCAAGAGTCTTCTTCAGCACCACAGTTCAAAAGCATCAATTCTTCGGCACTCAGCCTTCTTCACAGTCCAACTTTCACATCCATACATGACCACAGGAAAAACCATAGCCTTGACTAGGCGGACCTTAGTCAGCAAAGTAATGTCTCTGCTTTTGAATATGCTGTCTAGGCTGGTCATAACTTTTCTTCCAAGGAGTAAGCGTCTTCTAATTTCATGGCTGCAGTCACCATCTGCAGTGATTTTGGAGCCCCCAAAAATAAAGTCTGACACTGTTTCCACTGTTTCCCCATCTATTTCCCATGAAGTGATGGGACCGGATGTCATGATCTTTGTTTTCTGAATGTTGAGCTTTAAGCCAACTTTTTCGCTCTCCTCTTTCACTTTTATCAAGGGCTGTTTAGTTCTTCTTCACTTTCTGCCATGAGGGTGGTGTCATCTGCATATCTGAGGTTACTGATACTTCTCCCAGCAATCTTGATTCCAGCTTGTACTTCCTCCAGCCAAGTGTTTCTCATGATGTATTCTGCATGTAAGTTAATGTATTCTGCATGTAAGTTAAATAAGCAGGGTGACAATGTACAGCCTTGATGTACTCCTTTTCCTATTTGGAACTTCCTTCACTTTCATCAAGAGGCTTTTTAGCTCCTCCTCACTTTCTGCCATAAGGGTGGTGTCATCTGCATATCTGAGGTTATTGATATTTCTCCCGGCAATCTTGATTCCAGCTTGTGTTTCTTCCAGTCCAGCGTTTCTCATGATGTACTCTGCATATAAGTTAAAAAAGCAGGGAGACAATATACAGCCTTGAAGTACTCCTTTTCCTATTTGGAACCAGTCTGTTGTTCCATGTCCACTTCTAACTGTTGCTTCCTGACCTGCATACAGATTTCTCAAGAGGCAGGTTAGGTGGTCTGGTATTCCCATCTCTTTCAGAATTTTCCACAGTTTATTGTGATTCACACAGTCAAAGGCTTTGGCATAGTCAATAAAGCAGAAATAGATGTTTTTCTGGAACTCTCTTGCTTTTTCCATGATCCAGCGGATGTTGGCAATTTGATCTCTGGTTCCTCTGCCTGTTCTATGCATATGTATTTATAATTGTTATATCTTCTTCTTGGATTGATCCTTTGATCATTAGGTAGTCTCCTTCTTTGTCTCTTTTCATGGCCTTTATTTCAAAGTCTATTTTACCTGATATGAGTATTGCTAGTCCTGCTTTCTTTTGGTCTCCATTTGCGTGAAATATTTTTCTAGCCCTTCATTTTCAGTCTGTATGTGTACCTTGTTTTGAGGTGGGTCTCTTATAGACAGCATATATAGGGGTCTTATTTTTGTATCCAGTTAGCCAGTCTTTGTCTTTTGGTTGGGGAATTCAACCCATTTACATTTAAGGTAATTATTGATAAGTATGATCCCATTGCCATTTACTTTGTTGTTTTGGGTTCAAGTTTATAAAACTTTTCTGTGTTTCCTGTCTAGAGAAGATCCTTTAACATTTGTTGATGAGCTGGTTTGGTCATGCTGAATTCTCTCAGCTTTTGCTTGTCTGTAAAGCTTTTAATTTATACTTTATATCTGAATGAGATTCCTGCTGGGTATAGTAATCTGGGTTGTAGATTTTTCTTTTTCATCATTTTAAGTATGTCCTGCCATTCCCTTCTGGCCTGAAGAGTTTCTGTTGAAAGATCAGCTGTTATCCTTATGGGAATCCCCTTGTGTGTTATTTGTTGCTTTTCCCTTGCTGCTTTTAATATTTGCTCTTTGTGTTTGATCTTTGTTAACTTGATTAATATGTGTTTTGGGGTGTTTTGCCTTGGATTTATCCTGTTTGTGACTCTCTGGGTTTCTTGGACTTGGGTGGCTATTTTCTCCCCCATTTTAGGGAAGTTTTCAACTATTATCTCCTCAAATATTTTCTCATGGCCTTTCTTTTTGTCTTATTCTTCTGGGACTCCTATGATTCAAATGTTGGGGCATTTAACATTGTCCCAGAGGCCTCTGAAGTTGTCCTCATTTCTTCTTGATTAATATGTGTTTTGGGGTGTTTTGCCTTGGATTTATCCTGTTTGTGACTCTCTGGGTTTCTTGGACTTGGGTGGCTATTTTCTCCCCCATTTTAGGGAAGTTTTCAACTATTATCTCCTCAAATATTTTCTCATGGCCTTTCTTTTTGTCTTATTCTTCTGGGACTCCTATGATTCAAATGTTGGGGCATTTAACATTGTCCCAGAGGCCTCTGAAGTTGTCCTCATTTCTTTTAATTCTTTTTTCTGTTTTCCTCTCTGCTTCAGTTACTTCCACCATTCTATCTTTCACCTCACTTATCAGCTACCTCAGTTATTCTATTGTTGGTTCCCTACAGCGTGCTTTTGATCTCAATTATTGCATTATTCATTATTGACTGACTCTTCTTTATTTCTTCTAGGTCCTTGTTAAACCTTTCTTGCATCTTCTCAATCCTTATCTCCAGTCTATTTATCTGTAACTCCATTTTGTTTTCAAGATTTTGAATCATCTTTACTATCACTATTCTGAATTATTTTTCAGGTAGACTCCCTATCTCCTCGTCCTTTGCTTGATTTGGTGGGCACTTATCATGCTTCTTTACCCGCTGAATATTTCTCTGCCTTTTCATTTTGTTTAGATTGCTGTGTTTGGAGTGGCCTTTCTTTATGCTAGAAGTTTGTGGTTCCCTTTATTGTGAAGGTTGCTCCCTGTGGGTGGGGTTGGACTAGTGGCTTGTCAAGGTTTCCCAGTTAGAGAAGCTTGTGTCACTGTTCTGGGGGGTGGAGCTGGATCTCTTCTCTCTGGAGTGCAATGANCCATTTTGTTTTCAAGATTTTGGATCATTTTTACTATCATTATTCTGAATTCTTTTTCAGGTAGACTCCCTATCTCCTCCTCTTTGATTTGGTTTGGTGGGCATTTATCATGTTCCTTTACCTGCTGAGTATTTCTCTGCTTTTTCAACTTGTTTAGATTGTTGTGTTTGGGGTGGCCTTTCAGTATTCTGGCAGTTTGTGGTTCCTCTTCATTGTGGAGGTTCCTTGCTGTGGGTGGGCGTGGACGATTGGCTTGTCAAGTTTTCCTGGTTAGGGAAGCTTGTGTCGGTGTTCTGCTGGGTGGAGCTGGATTTCTTCTGTCTGGAGTGCAATGAAGTGTCCAGTCGTGAGTTTTGAGATGTCTATGGGTTTGGTGTGACTTTGGGCAGCCTGTATATTGAAGCTCAGGGCTATGTTCCTGCGTTGCTGGAGAATTTGCATGGCTTGTCTTGCTTTGGAACTTGTTGGCTCTTGGGTCGTGCTTGCTTTCAGTGTAGGTATGGAGGCTTTTGGATGAGCCCTTATTGAATAATGTTCCCAGGAGTCAGGAGTTCTCTGGTGTTCTCCGGTTTTGAACTTAAGCCTCCTGCCTCTGGTTTTCAGTCTGATTCTTACAGTAGCTTCAAGACTTCTCCATCTATCCAGCACCAGTAATAAAACATGTAGGTTAATGATGAAAAGCTCCTCCACAGTGAGGAACACCTTGAGAGGTTCATAGAGTTACACGGAGAAGAGAAGAGGGAGAAGGGAGATAGAGGTGACCAGGAGTAGGAGAGGGGGAATCAAAAGGGGAGAGAGCCAGCTAGCCAGTAATCAATTCCCTATGTGCTCTCCACAGTCTGGACCCCTTGGAGAGGTTCACAGAGTTACAAAGAAAAGAGTAGAGGGAGGGAGGAGACAGAGGTGACCAGGAGGAGAAAAGCGTGAATGAAAAGGAGAGAGACAGATCTGGGCACTAATCAGGTCCCTAAGTATTCTCCACAGTCTGGAATACACAAAGAGATTCATAGATTTGGGTAGAGAAAAGACAGGGGAGGGAGGAGATAGAGGCGACCTGGTGGAGACAGAGCAGAGTCAAAAAGGGAGAGAGCAATCAAGCCAGTAATCACACTCCCAAGTAAAAATGGGTACTGAAGATTGGGTTCTTAAAGGTACAAAATTGATTAAAAAAATTCCAAAAAGGGAAGATTAATAATCTAGAGTAGAGGTTAGACTCTGAAAAATACAATATTAGAAAAATAAAGTCATAAAAATTATGAAATATAGATATGAAGTTTGCTTTAAAAATAGGGTATTTTTTTTGCAAGGTAATAGGTTATAAAAGTGAAAATTAAAGGAGTAATGTCAGGGGACGTTCATCTTTAAGGGATCCAATATGTTATTCTTTTCTTTCATGTGCCATTTCTCAAGGATTCTCTATTCCTCATCAGTTGCTGTGGGAATGAGAAGAGCTGCACTCAGTTTCCGGGACTGAGATCCTGAGAAAGGGCACCTGCTTACCTGCTTGGTCCCTTCAGTGACTCCCTCCAGTGACCTCACTCAAACATGATCTGCTCAGTTATGCCCCTCTCACTCAGGACATGCAATGCTTTCTGGCCCTTTGAAGACTGTCATTTGCTTGGCTTTGTTTTTGCTCAGTTTTTTTTTTTTTTTTTTTTTTACTGCCTAAAGCTGCCTTGTATGAAGATATATAAACATGCTTTTCTGTAGGCAAAGCACCCTTGTTTCACTTGAGACTTGGGACCCCTGCATCCCTCTTCTCACTGACTCCAGTCCCCAGGTCCCGGTCTATAAAGACCATGACAGAGTAATAGAGAACTTTAAAAAAAATTTTTTTTAATTTAAATAATGATAATAGTAAAAATATATCTAGAGATTTCTCTGGAGCTGTTGTGGGCAGTGTGGGGTCAGTTCAGTTTCAGATAGTTCCTTGATCCGGCTTATACTTCTCAAGATCTATAGGCCCCTTCCAATGTAGTCACTGCTAACTACAGGCTTTTAATCTGTTGCACCTGCCACTTCCAAAGCAGTTCCCTCTGTTTATTTTAGCTTCTTCCGTTTGCTGTTCTCTTCAGTGTCTAATTTCTGTCCTGACACAAGGGGGCGAAGGTGGTCACTTGTTCAGTAATGTTATGGGGACAGAGGAACGCTGCAAACAAATATCACTGGCGTGTGTGGGGAGTGCTTGCAGTGTCTCGGCCAAACTGTGTTTGCCCCTGCTCATGGTGCGTACGCTTTCCCAGTCTACACTTCTCAGGCTCTAGGTTGCTTTGCCGGGGAACTCTCTGAGGCGGGCCCTGGGTTGCATACACTACCGAGGTCTAAGCCACTCAGGTTCAGGTTCTCAGGTAGTCCACAAAGGGGCAGACTCAGTTGGGCCTGCGTTTTGTGCCCTTCCCAGGTCTGAGCAGCTCAGGCGACCAGGTGCTTGGCAAGCGCTGTCTCCCCAGGTGAGGAGTGCGTCTTATCACCTCCCTGGTCCCAGCTGCTCGGTTTCCTGGGTGGCAGCGGGTGCGCCCATCTCCAATGTGCTGTATGTCTCTTCTGGGGAGCTGATCTCTGGCTGCAACCCTCTTGGCAGAAGTCAACCATCCAGAATCCCAAGGGATTTTGGTTAGTGATTGGGTGCTGCTTGCTGCTTGGTAGAGGGTGCCTCTCTGGGGCCGAGTTTGCCTCTTTCCAGCTCTGGCTGCCCCACTCCTGCCTCCCTGTCTCCAGTGGGGGATGGGCCGATCCGCAGCCATCTAGCTCTCCACTGGTTTTTGCTCAGTCCTTTGTTTTTTGAGTGGGCCTGGCAGTGCCTTAGGTTAGGGCTTTTCACAGGATAGTTCTCTCTCTGGAAACACAGGGAGTTCCGGTTAGGCACATGATCTGTGGGTTTTATTTATTTATGTATTTATTTTTCCTCCCAGTTGTGTTGCCCTCTGAGATTCCAAAACTCCCCACAGACCCGCTGGTGAGAGTGTTTCCTGGTGTTTGGAAACTTCTTCCCTTTTAAGACTCCCCCCCTGGGGTGTCTGTCCCTATCTCTTTTGTCTCTCTTTTTATCTTTTATATTTTGTCCTACCTCCTTTCAAAGACAATGGGCTGCCTTTTTGGGTGCCTGATGTCCTCTGCCAGCATTCAGAAGTTGTTTTGTGGAATTTACTCAGTGTTCGGATTTTCTTTCAATGAACTTGTGAGGGAGAAAGTGGTCTGCCCGTCCTATTCCTCTGCCATCTTAGGACCGTGCGCCCCTCTCCCATATTATTTTTAAGAAACTTTATTAATTTCAATGTTTATAGATGTTAAATTACCATGTCAATTCTTTGTTATACATGTGAAACTAACGTGTAAATTCTTCCATATAGAAAACTTTGTCATTATGGTTACTTGATTTTTTTTAGTTGTTTTTTTTCTTTCCCGATGTGAATATTGAGTCGTTGTTGATCATCATAAATGTATTTGAAAACTTTTACACCTTCAACTTGGATAATCATAGTTTTACTCCTTTATTTTATATCTAGGTCATTCCTTTTATCTTTACCTGCCATTCCAAAAGACATAGATAAGAAGTTAGAGTCGTTAGTGTGCTGTTTACAGGGAAAGAAGCACTAAACCATGTGAATGTTCAAATAGGGTTGTAAAAAATTTATTCTTAAATGAAGGATAACTGCTTTCCAGAATTTTGTTTTTTTTCTGTCAGACAGCAACAAGAATGAGTCTTAGGGACACCCATGTCCCCTCCCTCCCAAACCCCTCTCCAATCTCCCTCTCCATCCCACCCTTCTCAGTTGTTGGAGAGCCCCTCTTTGAGTTCCCTGAGTGATAGGGCTAATTCCCATTGGCTATCTATTTTACATATGGAATTGTAAGTTTCCATGTTACTCTTTCCATCCATCTCACCCTCTCCCCTCTTCCCCTTCACCCATGTCCCTAAGTCTGTTCTCTCTGTCTGTTTCTCCATTGCTCCCCTGCAAATAAATTCATCAGACCATCTTTCTAGACTCCATACATATGCGTTGCTGCTGCTGCTGCTGCTGCTGCTGCTAAGTCACTTCAGTCGTGTCCGACTCTGTGTGACCCCATAGATGGCAGCCCACCAGGCTCCCCCATCCCTGGGATTCCCCAGGCAAGAATACTGGAGTGGGTTGCCATTTCCTTCTTCAATGCATGAAAGAGAAAAGTGAAAGTGAAGTCGCTCAGTCTGTCTGACTGTTAGCGACCCCATGGACTGCAGCCCACCAGGCTACTCCGTCCAATGGATTTTCCAGGCAAGAATACTGGGGTGGGGTGCCATTGCCTTCCCTGTACATGTGCGTTAGTATCAGATATTTATATTTCTCTTTCTGACTTACTTCACTATGTATAATAGGCTCTAGGTTCATCCACCTCAATAGAACTGACTCAAATGCGTTCCTTTTTACAGCTGAGTAATGTTCGTTTGTATTTATGTACCGCCACATCTTCATCCATTCATGTGTCAATGGCCATCTAAGTTACTTCCATGTTCTAGCTATCATAAACAGTGCTGCAATGAACATTGGGGTGCATGTGTCTTTTTCCATTTGGTTTCCTCAAGGTATTTTCCTAGGAGTGGGATTGCTGGGACATATGGTGGTTTTATTCCTAGTTTCTTAAGGAACATGCATACCATCTTCCATAGTGGTTGTATCAATTTACCTTGTCACCAGCAGCGCAAGAAGGTTCCCTTTCCGCCCACACCCACTCTGGCATTCATTGTTTGTAGACTTTTTGATGATGGCCATTCTGACTGGTGTGAGGTGGTAAAGAATTGTGGCTGAGCGGTAAAGAATCTGCTTTCAGTGGGAGACCTGGGTTTGATCCCTGAGTCGGGAAGGAGGGCATGACAACCCTCTCCAGTATTCTTGCCTGGAGAACACAATGGACAGGGGAGCCTGGAAGGCTTCAGTCCTAGGGTGGCGCTGAGTCAAACATGACTGAAGCGACTAAGCAGCAGCAGAGGTGACAGACTCTCGGATGATGGCCGTTCTGCCCGGTGTGAGGTGGTATCTCATTGCAGTTTTGATTTTTATCTCTACTGTGGTTTTTTACCAGATCGACATTGACAAGATAGTGCTTGAAGCTTGAAAGTATTACTGTATTTGGATGGTCAAGTTGATCTGCAAGGAACATTTTAAGAGAAGCAAAAGCATGGGAAATAGTAATAAATATGTGGGGCTGTAGTAACAGTAGTTAGCTTTAGTGATGTTTTAGTAAGTGCAAACCATTTTGGATAGCTTAAGTAGCACGTGCAGAGTACCTTTATGGCAGCCGTACATGAAGTAACATAACGTAACGGTGCCCTATTTGAAGGTGGCAGCTATGGAAGGACATAAGAAGGGCCTGATCTCTTAGATGTGGAAGCCACTAATTGGTGATGCAGCACCGTGTTTGAATTCAGTATCCTGGTTCTGTCATATAGCAACTCTGGGATCTTGGCAAAACCTGTCTTAACCAGGTGAAAAGTAGGGTATTTCTTCAAAAGAGATTAGGAAACCTTCATGCAAGTCATTGTTATCATCCATTCTAGCAGAGTATCTCTGAGAGCCTTCCACAGAAGTATGTGGATCATTTACCTGGAACTGCTGCTCAAAGAGGAAAAAAGACATTAAATGGACAAGCAGAAGGTAAGAACTGTATTTTACAGAAAAATCATTTGACAGAATGTTGATTGAAAATGGGAATGCTGATACATTCTAATAGGCAAAGAAAATCACCTGTCGGATGGGTAGTGAGAAAAAAGATGAGAAAAGGAGGGCCATTATGTATCTTATCAGGTGTCTACCACAGATTACACTGAGAATCCAGTTTAAGGAGCTAAGTTATTAGTTCTTAGACTTCCTTCACGGTCCAATGTTTAAAACTTTGTCCGGTTGAGACGCTCCAATACAGGTGGTGCAGTTTCGATCCCTGTTCAGGGAATTAAGATTCCATGTGACACAGAAAATCACCTGTCGGATGGGTAGTGAGAAAAAAGATGAGAAAAGGAGGGCAATTATGTATCTTATCAGATGCCTACCACAGATTACACTGAGAATCCAATTTAAGGAGCTAAATTATTAGTTCTTAGACTTACTTCACGGTCCAGTATTTAAAACCTTGTCCGGTTAAGACTCTCCAATGCACGTGGTGCAGTTTCGATCCTTGCTCAGGGAATTAAGATTCCATGTGACACATGACCAAAAACAAATTATTAGTTCTGTTTCAAGATACTCTACGACCTAAGGAAGGTCATAGAGTAAATAAGAAGCAAGAGGGAATGAAGGATGAGAGAGGCAGAGGGTACAGGGAGGAAATGAAGAAAAGGAAGCACAGGTCTGTGGGGGAAGGGGCAATAAGTAATGAAGGTCTTTAGATAAAGGGAGAGTATTTGACATGGACGGTGAATTTGAAGTGAGCTTCTGGAACCAAAACTTGTCAGAGAAGAACAGCAAAGTTCTCACCTCTTCCTGTTTACTCGTTATTAGGAAGACATTCAAAGCTGTGGTCCCTGGGCGTGCAGAGCGGTGTGTCATCCTCTGGGGGAGCACGGGCATAGGTGCTCAGCTGTAATGTGTGCAAATTTGTGTCATACGAAATGTTGCTGCTTTCCAGCATGGTGTCACATGGGGCAAAACAAGAGAACTGGAAAGAAGGAGAGAGCAGGGGGCATGATGGGGAGACCAAGGATCCCACAGCCTCATAGAGNTTTATTCCTTTCTTCGTTATTAGTAAGATGTTCAGAACTGTGGTCCCTGGGCGTGCAGAATGGTGTGTCATCCTCTGGGGGAGCGTGGGCATAGGTGCTCAGCTGTAATGTGTGCAAATTCGTGTCACACAAAATGTTGCTGCTTTCCATCATGGTGTCACATGGGGCAAAACAAGAGAACTGGAAAGAAGGAGAGAGCAGGGGGTGTGGTGGGCAGACCAAGGATCCCACAGGCTCATAGAGAGTCCACTGGAAGGTTTCCAACTTCTAATGCCATTGCCATGATCTTCGTTTTCTGAATGTTGAGCTTTAAGCCAACTTTTTCACTCTCCTCCTTCACTTTCATCAAGAGGCTTTTACGCTCCTCCTCACTTTCTGCCATAAGGGTGGTGTCATCAGCATATCTGAGGTTATTGATATTTCTCCCAGCAATCTTGATTCCAGCTTGTGTTTCTTCCAGTCCAGCGTGTCTCATGATGTACTCTGCATATAAGTTAAATAAGCAGGGAGACAATATACAGCCTTGACGTACTCCTTTTCCTATTTGGCACCAGTCTGTTGTTTCATGTGCAGTTCTAACTGTTGCTTCCTGACCTGCATACAGATTTCTCAAGAGGCAGGTTAGGTGGTCTGGTATTCCCATCTCTTTCAGAATTTTCCACAGTTTATTGTGATCCACACAGTCAAAGGCTTTGGCATTGTCAATAAAGCAGAAATAGATGTTTTTCTGGAACTCTCTTGCTTTTTCCATGATCCAGCGGATGTTGGCAATTTGATCTCTGGTTCCTCTGCCTGTTCTAAAACCAGCTTGAACATCAGGGA
>SJYX01020971.1:47590-102359 GCA_006410675.1 Oreotragus oreotragus
TTAAGCCTCCTGCCTCTGGTTTTCAGTCTGATTCTTACAGTAGCTTCAAGACTTCTCCATCTATCCAGCACCAGTGATAAAACATGTAGGTTAATGATGAAAAGCTCCTCCACAGTGAGGAACACCTTGAGAGGTTCATAGAGTTACATGGAGAAGAGAAGAGGGAGAAGGGAGATAGAGGTGACCAGGAGTAGGAGAGGGGGAATCAAAAGGGGAGAGAGCCAGCTAGCCAGTAATCAATTCCCTATGTGCTCTCCACAGTCTGGACCCCTTGGAGAGGTTCACAGAGTTACAAAGAAAAGAGTAGAGGGAGGAAGGAGACAGAGGTGACCAGGAGGAGAAAAGCGTGAATGAAAAGGATAGAGACAGATCTGGGCACTAATCAGGTCCCTAAGTATTCTTCACATTCTGGAACACACAAAGAGGTTGATAGAGTTGGGTAGAGAAAAGAAGGGGCAAGGAGGAGATAGAGGCGACCTGGTGGAGAAAAAGCAGAGTCAAAAAGGAGAGAGAGCAATCAAGCCAGTAATCACACTCCCAAGTAAAAATGGGTACTGAAGATTGGGTTCTTAAAGGTACAAAATTGATAAAAAATACCAAAACACAAAGATTAATAATCTAGAGTAGAGGTTAGACTTTGAAAAATGCAATACTGGAAAAACAAAACAAAGTCATAAAAATTATGAAATATAGATATGAAGTTTGGTTTAAAAATAGGGTATTTTTTTTGCAAGGTAATAGTAGGTTATAAAAATGAAAGTTAAAGGAGTAATGTCAGGGGACATTCAGCTTTAAGGAATCCAATATGTTATTCTTTTCTTTTGTGTGCCATTTCTCAAGGATTCTCTATTCCTCATCAGTTGCTGTAGGAAGGAGCAGAGCTGCACGCAGTTCCTGGGACTGAGATCCTGAGGAAGGGCACCTGCTTGGTCCCTTCAGTGACTCCCTCCAGTGACCTCACTCAAACATGATCTGCTCAGTTATGCCCCTCTCACTCAGGACATGTGATGTTTTCTGGCCCTTTGAAGATTACTATTTGCTTGGCTTTGTTTTTGCTCAGTTTTTTTTTTGTTTGTTTTTGTTTTTTACTGCCTAAAGCTGCCTTGTATGAAGATATATAAACATGCTTTTCTGCAGGCAAAGCACCCTTGTTTCACTTGAGACTTGGGTCCCCTGCATCCCTCTTCTCATCAACTCCAGTCCGCAGGTCCCGGTCTAGAAAGACCATGACAGAGTAATAGAGAACTTAAAAAAGTTTTTTTTTTAATTTAAATAATGATAATAGTAAAAATATATCTAGGAATTTCTCTGGAGCTGTTGTGGGCAATGTGAATCAGTTCAGTTTCAGATAGTTCCTTGATCCAGCTTATACTTCTCAAAATCTATAGGCCCCTTCCAATGTAGTCTCTGCTAACTACAGGCTTTTAATCTGTAGTTTGCACCTGTTGCTTCCAAAGCAGTTCCCTCTGTTTATTTTAGCTTCTTCCATTTGCTGTTCTCTTCAGTGTCTAATTTCTGTCCTGACACAGGGGGGCGAAGGTGGTCACTTATTTAGGCTCACTTGTTCAGTAATGTTATGGGGACAGAGGAACACTGCAAACAAATATCACTGGCATGTGTGGGGAGTGCTTGCAGTATTTCAGCCAAAGTGGGTTTGCCCCTGCTCATGGCGCGTGTGCTTTCCGAGTCTACACTTCTCAGGCTCTAGGTTGCTCTGCCGGGGAACTCTCTGAGGTGGGCCCTGGGTTGCGTGCACTACCGAGGTCTAAGCCACTCAGGTTCAGGTTCTCAGGTAGTCCACAAAGGGGCAGACTCAGTTGAGCCTGCGTTTTGTGCCCTTCTCAGGTCTGGGAAGCTCAGGCGACCAGGTGCTTGGCAAGCGCTGTCTCCCCAGGTGGGGAGTGCGTCTTATCACCTCCCCGCGCCCAGCCGCTCAGTTTCCTGGGTGGCAGCAGGTGCACCCATCTCCAGTGTGCCATATATCTTTCCTGGGGAGCTTATCTCTGGTTGCGACCTTCCCGGCAGAAGTCAACCATTCAGAATCCCAAGGGATTTTGGTTAGCGACTGGGTGCCTGCTTGCTGCTTGGTAGAGGGTGCCTCTCTGGGGCCGAGTTTGCCTCTTTCCAGCTCTGGCTGCCCCCCTCTTGCCTCCCTGTCTCCAGTGGGGGATGGGCCGATCTGCAGCCATCTAGCTCTCCTCTGGTTTTCACTCAGTCCTTTGTTTTTTGAGTGGGCCTGGCAGTGCCTTAGGTTAGGGCTTTTCACAGGATAGTTCTCTCTCTCTCTGGAAGCACAGGGAGTTCTGGTTAGGCACGTGATCTGTGGGTTTTATTTATTTATGTATTTATTTATATATTTATTTTTCCTCCCCATTATGTTGCTCTCTGAGATTCCAAAAACCACAGACCCGCTGGTGAGAGTGTTCCCTGGTGTTTGGAAACTTCTCCCCTTTTAAGACTCCCTCCCTGGGATGGATCTCTGTCCCTACCTTTTTTGTCTCTCTTTTTATCTTTTACGTTTTGTCCTACCTCCTTTCAAAGGCAATGGGCTGCCTTTCTGGGTGCCTGATGTCCTCTGCCAGCGTTCAGAAGTTGTTTTGTGGAATAGCGTTCGGATTTTCTTTCAATGAACTTGTGAGGGAGAAAGTTGTCTGCCCGGCCTATTCCTCTGCCATCTTAGGACCGTGCCCCCCTCCCCGATATTATTTTTAAGAAATTTGATTAATTTCAGTGTTTATAGATGTTAAATTACCATGTCAATTCTTTGTTATACATGTGAAACTAACGTGTAAATTCTTCCATATAGAAAAGTTAGTCATTGTGGTTACTTGATTTTTTTTTAGTTGTTTTTTTTTTCTTTCCCGATGTGAATATTGAGTCCTTGTTGATCATCATAAATGTATTTGAAAACTTTTACAGCTTCAACTTGGATAATCATGGTTTTACTCCTTTATTTTATACCTAGGTCATTCCTTTAATCTTTACCTGCCATTCCAGAAGACATAGATAAGAAGTTAGAGTCGTTAGTGTGCTGTTTACAGGGAAAGAAGCAGTAAACCATGTGAATGTTCAAATAGGGTTGTACAAAATTTATTCTTAAATGAAGAATAATTGCTTTCCAGAATTTTGTTGTTTTCTCTCAGACATCAAAAAGAATCAGTCTTAGGGACACCCATGTCCCCTCCCTCCCAAATCCCTCTCCAATCTCCCTCTCTATCCCACCCTTCTCAATTGTTGAAGAGCCCCTCTTTGAGTTCCCTGAGTGATAGGGCAAATTCCCATTGGCTATCTATTTTACATATGGAATTGTAAGTTTCCATGTTACTCTTTCCATCCATCTCACCCTCTGCCCTCTTTCCCTTCACCCATGTCCCTAAGTCTGTTCTCTCTGTCTGTTTCTCCATTGCTGCCCTGCAAATAAATTCATCAGACCATCTTTCTAGACTCCATACATATGCGATAGTACCAGATATTTATATTTCTCTTTCTGACTTACTTCACTATGTATAATAGGTTCTAGGTTCATCCACCTCAATAGAACTGACTCAAATGCGTTCCTTTTTACAGCTGAGTAATGTTCATTTGTATATATGTACCGCCACATCTTCATCCATTCATGTGTCGATGGCCATCTAAGTTATTCCATTTTCTAGCTATCATAAACAGCACTGCAATGAACATCGGGGTGCATGTGTCTTTTTCCATTTTTGTTTCCTCAGGGTATTCTCCTAGAAGTGGGATTGCTGGGACATATGGGGGTTTTATTCCTAGTTTCTTAAGGAACATGCATACCATCTACCATAGTGGTTGTATCAATTTACCTTGCCACCAACAGCGCAAGAGGGTTCCCTTTCTGCCCACACCCTCTCTGGCATTCATTGTTTGTAGACTTTTTGATGATGGCCATTCTGACTGGTGTGAGGTGGTAAAGAATTGTGGCTGAGCGGTAAAGAATCTGCTTTCAGTGGGAGACCTGGGTTTGATCCCTGAGTTGGGAAGGAGGGCATGACAGCCCTCTCCAGTATTCTTGCCTGGGGAACCCAGTGGACAGGGGAGCCTGGAAGGCTTCAGTCCTAGGGTGGCGCCAAGTTGGACACGACTGAAGCGAGTAAGCAGCAGCAGAGGTAACAGACTTTCGGATAATGGCCATTCTGCCTGGTGTGAGGTGGCATCTCATTGCAGTTTTGATTTTTATTTCTACTGTGGTTTTATACCAGATCGACATTGACAAGATAGTGCTTGAAGCTTGAAAGTATTACTACATTTGGATTGCCAAGTTGATCTGCAATGAACATTTCAAGAGAAGCAAAAGCATGGGAAATAGTAATAAATATGTGGGGCTATAATAACAGCAGCTAGCTTTAGTGATGTTTTAGTAAGTGCAAACCATTTTGGATAGCTTAAGTAGCACGTGCAGAGTACCTTTATGGCAGCCGTACTTGAAGTAACATAACGTAACGGTGCCCTGTTTGAAGGTGGCAGCTATGGAAGGACATAAGAAGGGCCTGATCTCTTAGATGTGGCAGCCACTGCTTGGTGATGCAGCACCGTGTTTGAATTCAGTATCCTGGTTCTGTCATATAGCAACTCTGGGATCTCGGCAAAACCTGTCTTAACCAGGTGAAAAGTAGGGTATTTCTTCAAAAGAGATTAGGAAACCTTCATGCAAGTCATTGTTATCATCCATTCTAGCAGAGTATCTCTGAGAGCCTTCCACAGAAGTATGTGGATCATTTACCTGGAACTGCTGCTCAAAGAGGAAAAAAGACATTAAATGGACAAGTAGAAGGTAAGAACTGTATTTTACAGAAAAATCATTTGACAGAATGTTGATTGAAAATGGGAATGCTGATACATTCTAATAGGCAAAGAAAATCACCTGTCGGATGGGTAGTGAGAAAAAAGATGAGAAAAGGAGGGCAATTATGTATCTTATCAGGTGTCTACCACAGATTACACTGAGAATGCAGTTTAAGGAGCTAAATTATTAGTTCTTAGACTTACTTCACGGTCCAGTGTTTAAAACTTTGTCTGGTTAAGACTCTCCAATGAAGGTGGTGCAGTTTCGATCCCAGCTTAGGGAATTAAGATTCCATGTGACACGTGACCAAAAACAAATTATTACTTCTGTTCCAAGATACTCTACGACCTAAGGAAGGTCATAGAGTAAATAAGAGGCAAGAGGGAATGAAGGATGAGAGAGGCAGAGGGTACAGGGAGGAAATGAAGAAAAGGAAGCACAGGTCTGTGGGGGAAGGGGCAATAAGTAATGAAGGTCTTTAGATAAAGGGAGAGTATTTGACATGGACGGTGAATTTGAAGTGAGCTTCTGGAACCAAAACTTGTCAGAGAAGAACAGCAAAGTTCTCGCCTCTTCCTATTTATTCCATTCTTCGTTATTAGTAAGACGTTCAAAACTGTGGTCCCTGGGCGTGCAGAGTGGTGTGTCATCCTCTGGGGGAGCGTGGGCATAGGTGCTCAGCTGTAATGTGTGCAAATTGGTGTCATACGAAATGTTGCTGCTTTCCAGCATGGTGTCACATGAGGCAAAACAAGAGAACTGGAAAGAAGGAGAGAGCAGGGGGCATGATGGGGAGACTAAGGATCCCACAGCCTCATAGAGAGTCCACTGAAAGGTTTCCAACTTCTAATGCCATTGCAGTTTGGGGGGATGTGTTTGCGTGAGGAAACAGAGGCTGAGATATCCAGAGAATGAATTAAGTTGAAGTCATGTAGAAGCAGACTCCATGCAAACCAGAGTTTCTCAAATTTTAATTAGTCGCTTGGGGACCATGTGGGAAGTGCACATGCTGAGCAGGAGGTCTGAGATTCTGTGTTTCTGACAAGCTCTCTGAGTAGCAAGGGTGTAGCCTTGCATATAGAGAAATCTGGAAGAAGAGCATTGGATAGTGCAGGACATAACAGGATCAAGGAAAAGCATTATTTTGTGTTTCTTTCTGAGCGTGTTTCTAGCCAGAGGGAAGCAAAGAGTTGAAGTAGCAGTTATAGGTGTAAGATACCATTGCTAAGCAAAGAGGGAGAAAGAAATGGTAGGTGTCAGGGAACGTTTAACTTTAGGATTCCTGTATGTTGTTTTCTGTTTCTCATGAACCCTCTGTTCCTTATCAGTTCTGGTATACAGGAACAAGTGGAGGGGCCCGCTGTTCCCAGGACTGAGGTCATGGGATGGAACACATACATGGATTTCCTTCAGTAATTTTTATCCTACAGTAAAACTCTTTAGTCACGACCGTCTTACTCAAGATATGGATTGTCTTCTGGCCTTCTGAAGATAGTTACTCCTTGTTATTCCCTTGGTAACAGTTGTTATACATCTGGCTTTTGTTGTTTTCTTAACTTTATTTTTTTGCCTAAAGCTTCCTTGTATAACAATATATCAGTTAATTTCAGTCGCTCAATCGTGTCCGACTCTTTGCGACCCCATGGACTGCAGCATGCCAGGCCTCCCTGTCCATCACCATCTCCTGGAGTTCACTCAGACTCACGTCCATGGAGTCCGTGATGCCATCCAGCCATCTCATCCTCAGTCGTCCCCTTCTCCTCCTGACACCAATCCCTCCCAGCATCAGAGTCTTTTCCAATGAGTCAACTCTTTGCATGAGGTGGCCAAAGTACTGGAGTTTCAGCTTTAGCGTCATTCCTTCCAAAGAAATCCCAGGGTTCATCTCCTTCAGAATGGACTGGTTGGATCTCCTTACAGTCCAAGGGACTCTCAAGAGTCTTCTCCAACACCACAGTTCAAAACCATCAATTCTTTGGCACTCAGCCTTCTTCACAGTCCAACTCTCACATCCATACATGACCACTGGAAAAACCACAGCCTTGACTAGATGGACCTTAGTCGGCAAACTAATGTCTCTGCTTTTGAATATACTATCTAGGTTGGTGATAACTTTTCTTCCAAGGAGTAAGCGTCTTTTAATTTCATGGCTGCAGTCACCATCTGCAGTGATTTTGGAGCCTAAAAAAATAAAGTCTAAAAAAAAAATAAATAAATAAATAAATAAAAATAAAAAAATAAAGTCTGACACTGTTTCCACTGTTTCCCCATCTATTTCCCATGAACTGATGGGATCGGATGCCATGATATTTTTTTTCTGAATGTTGAGCTTTGAACCAACTTTTTCACTCTCCTCTTTCACTTTCATCAAGAGGCTTATTAGCTCCTCTTCACTTTCTGCCATAAGGGTGGTGTCATCTGCGTATCTGAGGTTATTGATATTTCTCCTGGCAATCTTGATTCCAGCTTGTGTTTCTTCCAGTCCAGCGTTTCTCATGATGTACTCTGCATAGAAGTTAAATAAGCAGGGAGACAATATACAGCCTTGACGTACTCCTTTTTCTATTTGGAACCAGTGTGTTGTTCCATGTCTAGTTCTAACTGTTGCTTCCTGACCTGCATACAGATTCTCAAGAGGCAAGTCAGGTGGTCTGGTATTCCTATCTCTTTCAGAATTTTTCACAGTTTGTTATGATCCACACAGTCAAAGGCTTTGGCATAGTCAATAAAGCAGAAATAGATGTTTTTCTGGAACTCTCTTGCTTTTTCCGTGATCCAGCAGATGTTGGCAATTTGATCTCTGGTTCCTCGACCTTTTCTAAAACCAGCTTGAACATCAGGAAGTTCATGGTTCACATATTGCTGAAGCCTGGCTTGGAGAATTTTGAGCATTACTTTACTAGTGTGTGAGATGAGTACAATTGTGCCGTAGTTTGAACATTCTTTGGCATTGCCTTTCTTTGGGATTGGAATGAAAACTGACCTTTTCCAGTCCTGTGGCCACTGCTGAGTTTTCCAAATTTGCTGGCATATTGAGTGCAGCACTTTCACAGCATCATCTTCCAGGATTTGAAACAGCTCAACTGGAATTCCATCACCTCCACTAGCTTTGTTCTTAGTGATGCTTTCTAAGGCCCACTTGACTTCACATTCCAAGATGTCTGGCTCTAGATTAGTGATCACATCCTCATGATTATCTGGGTCGTGAAGATCTTTTCTGTACAGTTCTTCTGTGTATTCTTGCCACCTCTTCTTAATATCTTCTGCTTCTGTTAGGTCCATACCATTTCTATCCTTTATCGAGCCCATCTTTGCATGAAATGTTCCCTTGGTATCTCCAATTCTCTTGAAGAGATCTCTAGTCTTTCCCATTCTGTTGTTTTCCTCTATCTCTTTGCATTGATTGCTGAAGAAGGCTTTCTTATCTCTTCTTGCTATTCTTTGGAACTCTGCATTCAGATGCTTATATCTTTTCTTTTCTCCTTTGCTTTTCGCCTCTCTTCTTTTCAGTGCTATTTGTAAGGCTTCTCCAGACAGCCATTTTGCTTTTTTGCATTTCTTTTCCATGGGGATGGTCTTGATCCCTGTCTCCTGTACAATGTCACGAACCTCATTCCATAGTTCATCAGGCACTCTATCTATCAGATCTAGGCCCTTAAATCTATTTCTCACTTCCACTGTATAATCATAAGGGATTTGATTTAGGTCATACCTGAATGGTCTAGCGGTTTTCCCTACTTTCTTCAATTTGAGTCTGAATTTGGTAATAAGGAGTTCATGATCTGAGCCACAGTCAGCTCCTGGTCTTGTTTTTGTTGACTGTATAGAGCTTCTCCATCTTTGGCTGCATAGAATATAATCAGTCTGATTTCAGTGTTGACCATCTGGTGATGTCCATGTGTAGAGTCTTCTCTTGTGTTGTTGGAAGAGGGTGTTTGCTATGACCAGTGCATTTTCTTGGCAAAACTCTATTAGTCTTTGCCCTGCTTCATTCCGGATTCCAAGGCCAAATTTGCCTGTTATTCCAGGTGTTTCTTGACTTCCTGCTTTTGCATTCCAGTCCCCTATAATGAAAAGGACATCTTTTTGGGGTGTTAGTTCTAAAACGTCTTGTAGGTCTTCAGAAAACCGTTCAACTTCAGCCTCTTCAGTGTTACTGGTTGGGGCATAGACTTGGATAACTGTGATATTGAATGGTGTGCCTTGGAGATGATCAGAGATCATTCTGTCATTTTTGAGATTGCATCCAAGTACTGTTTTTCAGACTCTTTTGTTGACCATGATGGCTACTCCATTTCTTTTGAGGGATTCCAGCCCGCAGTAGTAGATATAATGGTCATCAGAGTTAAATTCACCCATTCCAGTCCATTTTAGTTCGCTGATTCCTAGAATGTCGACATTCACCCTTGCCATCTCTTGTTTGAGCATTTCCAATTTGCCTTGATTCGTGGACCTGACATTCCAGGTTCCTATGCAGTATTGCTCTTTAGAGCATCGGATCTTGCTTCTATCACCAGTCACATCCACAGCTGGGTATTGTTTTTGCTTTGGCTCCATCCCAAGATGGGTGGGTAATGGTGGAGAGGTCTGGCAGAATGTGGTCCACTGGAGAAGGAATGGCAAGCCACTTCAGTATTCTTGCCTTGAGAACCCCATGAACGTTATATAACAATATATAAACTCACATAAACATGAATAATGCACCCTTGTTCCATTAGAGACGGGTCTCCCGTGTCCTTCCTTCTCTCTCTGGCTAGTTCTTTGGAGCATGGAGGCCTGCTGAGCTCACTTTCTGGCCCAGGCTTTCAAGACCTCCTTGAGAGGACGCCCTGTGCCTTAGTGAGCAGTACAAGCCCTATTCTAGGGCTTTATTGGTTTTCCATGTAACCCAGGGAATATTAGTCTCTCTCTTTTGCTTTCTTTTCATCAACTCCAGTCCACCAGGCCCCAGTCTGTAAAGAAGACCACAGGTAGGGATGATCCATAGAAAGAATGTCAATGGGGAAGATTTAAGTCCACAGATGCAGAGATTACTACCCTTTGGGCAGGAGAGAATCCAGTGAAAGGACAAAAGGAGGAAAGGAAGGCCTTAGGGAGGTGAGTCTGGAGTTGATGAGGACACTTGAGAGAACTCCTTCTAGATGACTTCAGTGTCTTTGCCCTGAAAAGAGATAAGATCATTATTGCTCCAGAGAATCCTGGAGGTGGGAGGGGGGGAAACCACAGCCCCTCCGAGTAACTCTTAGGCATGAAAGATATATGTTGTGCTGGTATTTGTTATTCACATTAGATTAATTTGGAAAAGGAGGCATTGACTTTTTTATTTTAAATAGCTGATTCTTTGAAAGTTGTTTCATCAAAATCCTTTGAAGCATTAGCATGATGTATCAAACCAAACTAAATTTTGAAGCCAAACAGATTAATAGTGTTCATTTCCTAAATGCTAGAAATACTTTTAATAAATACTACACTGATTTTGAAACATGCAAGATTTTTAATTTCTAATAATTCTGTGGCAATTAAATGTAGTATTTCCTTTTCACTATCTTTAGTGGATTCCTATGTCTGTCTTACCAGTGTCCTAAGATCCCCCTAAAAACAAGACACTAAAACTGAATGTATTCAGTGCCAAGGCTGAGCACAAGGATTCTGCTTGGTACTAACTCTGCATGAATGTACAGCTGGCTTTCATATTTACATGTAATTAGCTCTGTGTCCCTTTTTCCTTTTAGATTCTCCTGGGAAATATCCTAACATGAAGGTAAAAACGTTTATGATTTTATCTTGAATTCTGAACTGTGGATTGTCTCCTATGTACATTATTTAGTAATCCACTTGTTTCCAAACCCCATTCAGCCAGCAGCCAGAATGAGAGTCTGTTCCTAATAAAAGAGTCAGAATGAACGATTTACAAATATCCAGTTCAGGTAAAATTTGCAGTACACAGTTAACTCTGGAAACAGGGACACTGAACTATTTGAAATGCTCAGTCTTCATACTTCTTATATTTTCTTTGCAAATTTATTTGAAGAATTGGACATACATAAAGCAAATGTTATTGTTGATACCTATGTTTTGAAACAAAAGATATTTACAAGGATAAGAACAAGAAATGTTTAAATTGTAATCTTCAACTTAACATGTTTCTGTATATGCTTCGATACTCTGAAGTTCTGTTTGGAATCTCTATACTTCTCAGGAACTCTCTGAGATGAAATTTTAGACTCTAAGTTTTTTCTAATGTCTGAAAATGCTTGTTTGAACTCTAACCTTTCCCTAGAGTAAAACTTCACTTGCTAATATGTCAGTTGTATTTCAGCTTATAATTGTTTCATTATAGTGTCATTACACAGATGAATGTAGGCCAATCAGATGTTTTGATGAGCAGACTGTGAGTGTGTGTTTGTACGTGCATGTGTTTGTGTGTGTATGAGTTTGTGGTGTCTCTTATTATTAGAAGTAAGGGACGTAATCATACTTTAATGACTATTTGATAGACATGATCTTTTGAAAGAGTGATTCTGAAAGTTGTTGGCTTTAGGATCCTATTATACTTCTAAAAATTATTGAGAATTCCAAGGAACTTTTGTTTATGTCTATTGATGTTTACTCTATGGGAATTCAGCTGAGTTCGGTCGCTCAGTCATGTCCAACTCTTTGTGACCCCATGGACTGCAGCACACCAGGCTTCGCTGTCCATCAGGACTCCCAGAATTTACTCAGACTCAAGTCCATCGAGTTGGTGATGCTATCCAACCATCTCATCTTCTGTCTTCCCCTCCTCCCGTCTTCAGTCTTTGCCAGCATCAGGGTCTTTTCCAGTGTGTCAGTTCTTCACATCAGGTGCCCAAAGTATTGGAGTTTCAGCTTCAGCATCAGTCCTTTCAATGAATATTCAGGACTGAATTCCCTTCGGATGGAGTGGTTGGATATCCTTGCAGTCCAAGGGCGTCTCAAGAGTCTTCTCCAACACTACAAT
Organism: Oreotragus oreotragus; assembly: GCA_006410675.1. Lineage (NCBI taxonomy): Eukaryota > Metazoa > Chordata > Mammalia > Artiodactyla > Bovidae > Oreotragus > Oreotragus oreotragus. Next base: position 59,371 of record SJYX01020971.1, read on the forward strand.
TCAAAAGCCATCAATTCTTTGATGTGCAGCTTTCTGTACAGTCCAACTCTCACAACTACACATGACCAGTGGAAAAACCATAGCTTGGACGAGACAGATTGATGTTGGAAAAGTAATGTCTCTGTTTTTAATATGCTGTCAAGGTCGGTCATAGCTTTTCTTCCAAGGAGTAAATGTCTTTTAATTACATGGGTGCAGTCACCATCTGCAGTGATTTTGGAGCCCCCCAAAATAAAGTCTGTCACTGTTTCCATTCTTTCCCCATCTATTTGCATGAAGGGGTGGGACCAGATGCCATGATCTGAGTTTTTTGAATGTTGAGTTTTAAATCAACCGTTTCACTCTCGTCTTTCACTTTCATCCAAAGGCTCTTTAGTTCTTCGATTTCTACTATAAGGGTGGTGTCATCTGCATATCTGTGGTTATTGATATTTCTTCTGGCTATCTTGATTCCAGCTTGTGCTTCATCCAGCCCAGCATTTTGCATGATGTACTCTGTGTAGGGTGACAATATAGAGCCTTGATGTACTCCTTTCCCTATTTGGAATCAGTCTGTTGTTCCATGTCCNTGCTGCTAAGTCGCTTCAGTCCTGTCCGACTCTATGCGACCCCATAGACGGCAGCCCACCAGGCTCCGCCGTCCCTGGGAATATTTCCCAATTACAAGAGCCTTTTTCAAACCCAATTTTTGATTCTCTCCAACATCTTAGTAAGGTAAAGGATGAGTTCATCCCACGTACAGGTGAAGAAACCGAGTTCTGGGACGTTAAGCTCCTTGCCTAAACGCCAAGGCTTGGCAAGGCTAGGCCGGCGGCGGGCGGGTACGCAGTGTTGGCCCTTCCCGTGCTAAAGGCCTGCCTGCGACCGCGGACCCAGTACCTTGTTGGCCAACTTTTTGTTCAACTCTTCGGCGATGGAATCATTGAGCTTCCTCTCAAACTGCCACGGGGGGATCCGCACGGTGTCCACCATCTCCACGAGGACAAACATCCCAGCCTGGGCAGGGGGCTCCGGGAGCCGGAGGATCAGTCACGCACCGGGGCCTGCGGCGGTGGGGATCCCCGAGCCCGCTCTGTGGCGTCCCCAGGCCGGTAAGGCGGGCTGCGCCGTAGGGCCCGGGGTGTCCCGTGCGGGGCGCGCTCCGATTCGACAGATAAAGAAAACAGGCTCAGCGGCGGCGGGGAGGTCTCCTGGCTGAGCCGGAACGGCGCGCGGCCCGCCACAAGCGGCCCCTCACCACGCGCCGCCGCCACACACCGAGCACCCAGACGCAGCCCGAGGCAGCACGTCCTGGGGCGTGGTCCCGAATCCAGTAGCTTCCGGAGGGCCGACCAATAAGAAGCTTCGGCCTGCCCCCGACGCTGGGCGGGGCTGCCTACCGGCTCGTGCGAGGGGCGGGGGGAGGCGGGGGCGGAGCCTCCCCTTCCGCCTGCGCGGAGCTGTCAAAACCCTCAGACAACGCTTTCAGGTTGCTAGGCGACCTCGGTGCCACCCAGTCAGCTCTCGCCTAGCCTGTACGTCCTCTTTGCTGGTCTCAGACAGTCCTCTGCACTACTGCCCGAGTGATCCTTTCCAAACACAAACACAATCTGCTTAGACCCAACCGGATTCTGGAAACGGGAAGAATTAACCGGAACCGGGCAGGCCGGACCTTTTTCGGATAATAGAAAAGTTCTGTCTCCTTTTAGCAGGTGGTTACACAGATGTATCGGAGAAGACAATGGCACCCCACTCCAGTACTCTTGCCTGGAATATCCCATGGATGTAGGAGCCTGGTAGGCTGCAGTTCATGGGGTCGCTAAGAGTCGGATACGACTGAGCAACTTCACTTTCATGCATTGGAAATGGCAACCCACTCCAGTGTTCTTGCCTGGAGAATCCCAGGGACGGGGGAGCCTGGTGGGCTGCCATCTATGGGGTCGCACAGAGTCGGACACGACTGAAGTGACTTAGTAGCAGCAGACACAGATGTATGTAATTGTCAAAACTCATCCAACTCAACATTTAAGATCTTTGCATTTACCTGTAAGCAGATTAAATCTCAATTGAGAAGCAATAATAAATTGGGACCAAAAAAAGAAAGAAAACAACCCCTCAGTGGCTTCTCCCGCGTACTAAATCATTTCAATCGTGTCCGACGCTTTGCAACCCGATAGACTGTAGCCCGCCAGGCTCCTCTGTCCCTGGGATTCTCTAGGCAAGAATACTGGAGTGGGTTGCTGTGTCCTCCTCCAGGGGATCTTCCTGACCCAGAGATCGAACCCCCATCTCTTATGTTTCCTGCACTGGCAGGCGATTTCTTTACCACGAGGGCCACCTGGGAAGGGCCAGTGGCTTCCCTTTCAGTTCAGTTCAGTTCAGTCACTCAGCCGTGTCTGACTCTTTACGACTGCAGCGCGCCAGTCTTCCCTGTCCATCACCAACTCCCAGAGCTTACTCAAACTCATGTCCGTTGAGTCGGTGATGCCATCCAACCATCCCATCCTCTGTCATCCTCTTTTCCTTCTGCCTTCAGTCTTTCCCAGCATCAGGATCTTTTCCAATGAGTCAGTTCTTTGCATCAGATGGCCAAAGTATTGGAGTTTCAGCTTCAGCATCAGTCCTTCCAATGGCTATTCAGGACCGATTTCCTTCAAGATGGACTAATTGGATCTCCTTGCAGTCCAAGAGACTCTCAAGAGTCTTCACCATGGGATTTCCTTGGTGGTTCAGTGATTAAGACTCTGAGCTCATAATGCAGGGGGCCCAGGTTTGAACCCTGGTCAGGGAGTGAGTGAGTGAGTGAGTGAAAGTCGCTCCATCGTGTCCGACTCTCTGCAACCCTGTAGACTACACAGTCCATGGAATTCTCCAGGCCAGAGTACTGGAGTGGGTAGCCTTTCCCTTCTCCAGAGGATCTTCCCAACCCAGGGATCGAACCCAGGTCTCCCGAATTGCAGGCGGATTCTTTACCAGTTGAGCTATCAGGGAAGCCCTAAATTCCATATGCAGCAACAGTGCAGCCAAATAAATAAAAAATAAATTTAAAAAAGAGCCTTCTCCAACACCACAGTTCAAAAGCATCAATTCTTTGGCGCTCAGCTTTCTTCACAGTCCAACTCTCACATCCATACATGACCACTGGAAAAACCATAGCTTTGACTAGACGGACCTTTGTTGGCAAAGTAATGTCTCTGCTCTGTCTAGGTTTACCAGAACTTTTCCTTCAAGGAGCAACCGTCTTTTAATTTCAAGGCTGCAGTCACCATCTGCAGTGATTTTGGAGTCCCCCCAAAATAAACTCTGTCACTGTTTCCACTGTTTCCCCATCTATTTGCCATGAAGTTATGGGACTGGATGCCATGATCTTAGTTTTCTGAATGATGAAGATCATGGCTTCCCATTGAACTAGTAATAAAGTCCAAAACCTTTCTGGTAGCTCACAAGGCTTTGCAGGATCTTGACACTACCCACAGGCCTCCAGCCCCATTTTGTTCTCTCCCGGCATTCCAGTCTCATTCATCTTCCTATGGTAGCTAATGTGGGCTTGGGCTAAGAGAAGTTAGTAACTTAAGATTATGGGTTGCTAAATAGCAGAAGTGGGCCCCACCGGAATCTCTACACTGCACAGTCTCTAAAAGTTGGTGGGTCATGGGAACACTGCAGGGTGCTGTGTGTGGTTTCTCTTTCATCTTTATTAACTTGGCTACACTGGGTCTTAATTGTGGCGCTCAGGACCTCTGCTGCTCCACGGGGAGCCTTTCACTGTGGTGCACAGACTCTCCAGGTGTAGCCTGTGGGCTCTGGAGCTCGCAGGCTCAGTAGTTGCCACCTGCAGGCTTAGCTGCTCTGAGGTCTCCGGGATCTTAGTTCCCCAACCAGGGATTTTACCTAAATCCCCTGCACTGGAAGGCAAACTCTTAACCCCTGGACCACCAGGGAAGTCCCTGCAGTATGTTTTAAACAAATAAAAAGAGACTTGCAATACATGACAGAGACACTCAGAAATGCATGGTCCCTTCAATTTGCTGATTTTACACATATAGGGATATCTCTGTAAGTCTGGCTGCCGTGACCAAATTTGGCCTTCTCTGCATCTATATTATTTATAGGTCTGTCTGCTTTTCCTAGGATTTGAGCTTCTTGAAGTGGGGAGGAAATGAGACTTTAGCTCTTTATTCCCACAACTGCCCAACATCATTCTAAGATGCCTTCAGTAAAAGTGTTTAGGAGATCATATTAATTCTTTCTCTCAAATCTCTCAAAGTTTTCCTTCTTCATTTCATTCCCACGACTTACTGCCCTGAAGAGCTTTTCATTGCTGCCCCAGAGCTTAGCCACCACACATCCAAGCTACTGGCCTCAGTCTTTCTTGCAACTGACCCACCCACTGTCACAAAAACCTTCCCTTTGTGGATTTCTTTTGTCTACACAGAGCGTTCTGGACTATGCCCAACCTTCCTCTCCAGCCTAACCTCCCTTCTGTCCTCCAGTCACTGGGAGCTTCCAGGTCCAAGGATGGAGAAAGTCCTTTTATAGCCTAGTCTTGAACACTTCTTTACCTGAAAAACTGCTACTCATCCATCAGAACCCAAATGTAGTAACTTTCTCATTCATTTATTCAATACACTATGTGACAGCTGTTAGAGATCCAGTGGGGAAGAACTGGTCTCTAGGCCCAGCTGAAGCTCAAAGGAGTTGGGAGAAGGAGAGGGAGGGTGGGGCCAGAGGCTTTGAGAAAACCAAAAAATGTTTCAGTGGGTTTATAGAGGAGATGAAAACTGGTAAGACTGAAGACCCCTAGGTAGGGTCCAGATCACAAAGGTCTTATTATTATATTCATTAACTTTTTAGCCATACCTCACTGCATGTGGGAATCTCAGTTCCCAGACCAGGGATGGAACCTACATCCCCTGCATTGCAAGGAGATTTCTTAACCACTGGACCACCAGGTCCATTAACTTTTTTTTTTTTTTTTAGGTCCATTAACTTTTAATTCTTACACCAGCTGTATAAGGTAGGGGTTATCATCATCATCATTATCTAATTTATCACACTATCATTTATCTCATCTCAGTTTGCCTCATCTAAGGCAAAGGGCTTCTCACGTGGCGCTAGTGGTAAAGAACCCACCTGCCAACACAGGAGACGTAAGAGACACTGGGTTTGATCCCTGAGTCCGGAAGATCCCTTGGAGGAAGGCATGGCAACCCACTCCAGAATTCTTGCCTGGATAATCCCATGGACAGAGGAGCCTGACAGGCTACAGTCTGTAGGGTCACAAAGAGTTGGACATGACTGAGGGGACTTAGCATACACTCGCGCACAAGGCAGAGAAGTTAAGTAGGTCATTCAAGGTCACACAGCTATCATTCAAGGTAACACAGCTAATAAGTGGCATGGCTGAAATTCAGACTCCAGAGCCCTCCTAACCACTGGGCTTATGCCACCACCTCATTAGCCCAAGGGCAGCAAAGGGAAGCGCTGGAAGGTTAGAACCAGGAAACGACACTAGGACATGTGAGCTGGAGGAGTAGTGGGAGGGAAGCTGGTGGAGAAAAGAATACCAGGGAGGAAATTACTGGGTGGCCCCTGTAAGAGGAGGCCGAGCAGGTTGGTAGCCATGGAGAGCAAAGTTGGGCCGAGTCCAGAGGTCTTTAGGGGGTGGTCTCAGATAGGGTGCAGGACCTGGGGATGGAAGTGGGAGGAGCCTAGGCCTGAGGCCTTTCACTGAGATGGGAAGCTGGAGGGCGGCCAGGTTGGGGCGAAGAGGCCAGCGCTACCCACTTCGATGTTTTAGGTTCCCAGGCTTCTTTTATGGTGTTCAGCTTACGGGGTTGTAACAGAGATTTCTTGGCACGATCAGCTTCCTCATTAGTGAAAACAGGGACCAGGCCTCCTTGTTAATTCTCTGCGTCGTTCCATGGAAGCTTTGAGGTGGCTGACAAAAACGCACAGACTTAGTCTGCCAGCTCCTTGCCGGCCCAGGACTCTTCTGTCGTGCCCCCTCCATCCTCCCGGCCTAGCCCTCTGCCTGGCACAAGGTCAGGGCTTGTAAATACGTGCTATTTGAAGGAACAAAAGGATACCAAAATAATTGCGAAGAACAGAGGAGTGAGGGAGAAATCGAGTTGGAAACTAATCCAGGAGGAGAGTCCAGTGGGTGGTTAAGGGCATGGAGTTCCCACGCCGCAGCACACTTGCTGAGCAGCGGCGGCCAGTGAACCTCTCAGCAGCTCATGGCCTCCCTGTAAAGTGGAGATAATAATAGAACCCATCTCAGATGACTGTCCATCAGTGAGGGCCGGATGAAAAAGATACATGGTGTACCATTGAGTGAAATAATACAAAAACATATGAAAGGATGAGAATGCATTCATGTATGGGTGGAGAATGATATTGAGAATATATTATTAAGTATAAAAATGCAAGGTACAGAGCAGTCTATATGGGATGTTACTATTCATGTCAAAAAGAGAAAAATAATACTGTGTGTGTGTCTGTGTGTGTTTCTGTGTCTGTGTGTCTCTGTGTGTGTCTGTGTGTTTGTGTGTCTGTGTGTGTATCTCTGTGTCTCTGTGTGTGTCTGTGTCTCTGTGTACGTTTGTGTCTGTGTATGTGTGTCTATGTGTTTGTGTGTGTGTCTGTGTGTGTATCTCTGTGTGTGTGTTTGTGTGTCTGTGTGTTTGTGTATGTGTCTGTGTGTGTATCTCTGTGTGTGGCTGCGTATCTGTGTGTGGGGGGCGGTCTGTTTCTGTGTGTGTCTCTGCAACTGTGTGTGTATTTCTGTGTGTGTGTCTGTGTCTCTGTGTGTTTGTGTGTGTCTGTGTCTGTGTGTGTGTCTATGTGTGTCTATTTGTGTGTGTCTGTGTGTTCACCCAGGTATGTGTGCACTGATCACACTGGCTGTCTCCAGGGCAAGGAACTGAATGCCTGAGGGATGTGGAAGAGGGACCGGGTAGGAGGGAGAATGTTTTAAATGCCCTTTAGAATCTGTGATGTGTGGGATCATGGGGCAGAGTGTCCACGGGCTTTGACCCATTAGAGTCACCAATCAGAATCTCAGGAGCAGCCTGTAGAAATCTCTGGCTGGGAGATGGGGACGTTTGAAAGCCGGAGTTCTCACTGCTGGGGGATTCCCATCACTAGGCGTGTCCTGAGTCGCTCAGTCATGTCCAACTCTTTGTGCCCCCATGGACTATAGCTCGCCAGCCTCCTCTGTTGATGGATTTCCCAGGCAAGAATACTGGAATAGGTAGCCATTTCCTTCTCAGGGGATCTTCCTGACCCAGGGATCAAACCCAGGTCTTCTGCATTGCAGGCAGATTCTTTGCTGCCTAAGCCATCAAGGAAGGGCAATGCAGGAGACCTGGGTATGATCCCCGGGTCAGGAAGAACCCCTAGAGAAGGGAATGGCTACCACTCCAGTAGGAGAAGGCAATGGCAACCCACTCCGGTACTCGTGCCTGGAAAATCCCATGGAGGGAGGAACCTGGGTGGCTGCAGTCCATGGGGTCGCACAGAGTCGGACACGACGGAAGTGACTTTGCAGCTTAGCAGCACCACTCCAGTATTCTTGCCTGGAGAATTCCATGGACAGAGGAGCCTGGTGGGCTACAGTCCAAGGGGCTGCAAAGAGTCAGGACTGGGCGATGAACATACTTCTGTATTCTCGTGCAAAATGTGCAGTGATTGTTTTAACCTTATTATAATTTGTATCATGGGAACATATTACCTATTCAAATTCAAAACGAAATAAAATTTAAATTTAAAAAAGCAATTAAGATTTTTTTCCCATCTTAAAAAAACTCTCTCAGCCCCCTTTCCCTCCAGCTACTGCCCCATTTTCTGCTCCCTTTACCAGCAAAATTGCTTGAAGGAGTCATCTGCATTTACTGTTTCCAAATCCTCTCTTCTTGTCTGTCTTCAACCTGCTCGGTCAGGGTTTTGGCCCTACCTCTCAACCCACGCTGCTTTCTCGAGGTCAACAATGGCATCCATGCTGGCAAATCCAGTGGAAATTCTCAGTCCTCAAGAACAGCGTATATCCTGGCTGGTCACTCCCTCCTCTCCAACACCAGGTCCTCCTCCCACCTCCTCTCCCCACCTCTAGACTCCTCCTCCCACCTCCTCTCCCCACCTCTAGACGTGGGCAGGCCTCAGGGCTCCGCTGAGCAGTCTATACACCTGTCTGCTCGCATCCCCATTTGGAGACTCAAATTTCACCTGGGCCAAAATGGTCATCTCCTCCCCCACAAACCTGCTCCTGTTAGACTTTCCATCTTCAAAATGGATGTCGTCGGAGACTTCCCTGCTGGTCCAGTGGCTAAGACTCCATGCTCCCAGCACAGGCTGCTCGGGTTCAATCCCTGGCTGGGGAATTAGATTCCCTCGTGTTTCAACCAAGTTTGCAAGCTGTGCCTAAAGGTCACACATGTCACAACTAAGACCTGGCGCAGCCAAATAAGTCAACTAATTTTAAAAAGTAAATTAAATGTCACTCAGAAATTCTCAGTCCTCCTTTCCTGACCTGGCAATGTTCCATCTCACAGAGGAAGAGCCAGTTCTTGGGACTGCCTTCTTAGCCCTGAAGGGTGCACCGGTGATCCCTATGACCGCGTGCACCCATGCCTCTGCCTAGGGGCTGTTTCTCAAACCTTGGGCGTCCTCCCCACTCATGGCCTCTGCCTGACGCTGTCTCCTCTCCCTCTCAGCACCCTCTTGTCTTCCTTCCTCACCTCCTCCAGGTCCATCATCTCAATGGTGCTTTCTCTGGCACCATCCCTCCCATTTTAAATTGCAAACCACCCCCCCCACTCCCTCCCTCACCTCCCTGTGTAATAGCTTTCCATAGCATTTACAGTCTCCTGACATGTGACATAGTTATTTATTAGGTTGTTTTACTGCCTCTCTCCTTCTTCCTGACTGTAAGTGCCACAAAGACAGGGGTTTGTGTCTGTTTTGTTCACTGTTGATTTCCCACTACAGTACTTAGAAAAGTGTCAAGTGCACAATATGCCCAGGACAAATATTTATTGGATGATTAAATTAGATGAGGAAAAGAAAACACTGACCCTGAGATACGCATGGTCCTGCAAACGAACTTGCTATTGACAAAGGAAGAGTTTGGCTCCAAGATTTCCAGCAGTCAAAACAAAGAGAAAAACATCTCAATTATAAAATGGAAATTGTTGGTGGTTTAGTCGCTAAGTCGTGTCCAACTCTTGGGACCTCCTGCCAGGCTCCTCTGTCCATGGGATTCTCCAGGCAAGAATACTGGAGTGGGTAGCCATTCCCTTCTGCAGGGGATCTTTCTGACCCAGGGATCAAACACAGGTCTCCTGCATTGCAGGCAGATTCTTTACCAACTAAGCTACAAGCTGCTGCTGCTGCTGCTAAGTCACTTCAATCGTGTTCAACTCTGTGCAACCCCATGGACTGCAGCCTACCAGGGTCCTCCATCCATGGGATTTTCCAGGCAAGAGTACTGGAGTGGGTTGCCATTGCCTTCTCCAATCTATAAGAGAAGCCCCAAATAGAAACTAACCAAATTTAATTGGTTAGGAATGTTTCAATTATAAAACATAAACTAACCAGGTATCTGGATTTTCCTGATTCTGAGCTCTCGGAGGGCCTTCTCCAGGTTCTCAAGGCATGGAGGCTCTGAGGAGCAGGATGATGCCCTCGGCCGTGTCTGGAAAGGCCCAGGAATGACACACACCCCGCCGTGGACAGCTGGGGAGCACTGGGCACAGTGGTCCTAGAAGCGACCTAAACAGAGCATCCCAGGACATTACTCTGTTCTGGCAAAGTAGAGAAAGTCAATAGATGTTTGTTATGGTTGCTGTGCAGGAGGCCCTGCTCTGGGAGGCTTGTGCTCTGGCAAGGAGGACCCGCAGGAAACAGGAAAACAAACAGAGGCAGGGCCTCTCTCAGGCCCTGCTGTTGAGAAAATTCACATGCAAAATACGATGGTGAGGGAGGGGCGACTGCCCCTCTGGCCAAGGCAGTTGCGGTCGGCCTCGCTTGCACGGTGAGCGTGGAGGGAGCACTCAGTTTGGGAAGGCTGGAGGTGTTCAGGACTGCGTATCTGCAGGCAGATGGCTGATCGAGGCCCGCCTCACAGCCATCCCAGGGCCACGTCAGCTGGGGGTCAGCCTGGCTGATCCAGCCCCAATCCTCTGGGAAAGGTGCAGGGGAGGCTGGCCGCGGGTCAGGGACCCCTCTCTTCTCATCACAAAGAGCTCCTCCTAGTGACTTGAGGAGATCCAAGCAGCTACAGCACAAGGAGATGCTCCCCCATGCACCTTAGGGCAGGCTCCAGCCCCAGGCAAGGCCAGGAGAGCCTCCCACACCCCCAACATCTTGCCTGCCCTGACCGCTATCCTGGACGAGCCGTGAGGCTGCCAGCAACACTGTCTCATTTCAGATGGAGGAGCGGACCTCTTGTCAGGCGTCCCCCCAGACCCCACACAGCACGGCCTCTGCCCTTCTATTCTCTGCACCAGCCACATCAGAAACCCAAAGTTCCTTGAATATGCAGTGTTTGTTTTTTTTGGTGGCGGGGCATGACATGCAGAACTTCCTCATGCAGCAACAAAGACCCAGGACAGCCAAAAATAAAATAATAATAAAAAATAGAATCCACTTTCCAATGCAGGAGATGTGGGTTCAGTCCCGGATGGGGGAAACAAGATCCCATGTGCTTCAGGGCAACTAAGCTCACACGAGGCATCTACTGAGCCCATGAGCCTAAACAAAGACCCAGCGCAGCCAAGTTAATGAATTAATTGAAAAGTAAATAAATAAATAGGATGCTTGTGGAGGGCTGCACAAACCAGTGACATTTAAAATGAATAAATAAACAAAAATACAATTGCTAGTACAGGCTGCAGATGAGTCCCACAGCAGAGGATATGGGTGTCCAGGGAACGGAAGACATTTCAAAGTGTGATACAGCAGAAAGAACAAAAATAACGAAGCCAGAATTCTTGTGCTTTAATTCCAGCTGCGTTACCAGCTGTGTGGTGCTGGGTAAGTTTCTTAAACTCTCTGTGCTGAAGTTTCAGCATCTGTCAAGTGGCACCAACACCTTAGAGGAATGTATGTACCTTAAAGGGTTTTGTGGATTCAAGGCCATGGAAGGCTAGGACGGAGCCCCATGGGTGGGCTGATCGTCAGTAACAAAGTGGGGATTTTAGTTCAGTTGGAACCAACAGGACTAAGGGGCTTCTCTCTCCTGACCCACCTCTACAGCCTCACCAAAGTAAAGAAGGATTTCTAGGGGGTGAGCTTTTGAATTCTTGGGTTTTCACAGAAATAGCCTGCATGGCGGAGCCCCGGTTTTAAGCAGATGATTTCTTTGTTACTCAGCTGCTGGTGGGTGGGTGGGTGGTGCCTTGGGCTGCTCATTTCCTGAATGAACAGCTGTGCCCTCTCGTCTTCGTGGAGAATAATCATAATACTACTTCAAACCTCAGCCCAGCCTCCTTCATTCACGGCTCCCGGCTGCCTGGCAGCCGCAGCTCATGCTCGCCCGCCGGCGGGGCAGGGAGGGCCTCAGAGAAGGGGAGGCTGGACGTGCAGGGAGGGGCAAGGCCCTTGGCCCTAGTCTACAGCGGACCAAGCCACAGCCTCCTCAGAGCTGACCTTTGAGGCCCTGCCCCTCGGCCTCCAGACTCATGGCCTACCTCTCCCCTCCCGCGCCCCCTCCAGCCACACCAGCCCTCTTCCCAGTGCTCTGGCATGCCAGCACTCACACCCACCTGAGGGCCTTCGGGCAAACCACCCCCTCTTCCCACAGTTCTCTCTAGACCCTGGCAAGACTGGCTGCTTCGTGTCACCAGGGTCTCAGCTTAAACATCATCACTCCAGAGAGGTCCTCCCTGCCTACTTCCCTCTGCTGGCCCGTGCTCCACCGCGCAGCCATCAGGACTCAAGGCTGAGCCAGCTCCGGACTTCTCTACTTCAGGCACTGCCTCTGGGACCTGCCTGGTGGTCCTGCAGCCGGGACTCTGTGCTCCCAATGCGGGGGGCCGGGGATCGACCCTGGTCAGGGGGCTAGAGCCCACATGCCAAGACCAAGACCCAGCACGACTAAATAAATAAATAAATAGATATTTTAAAATATTTTTAAAAGTCACTGCCCTTGTGCCAGAGAAGTTTTCCTCCTGCAGTTCTGACCTCATCGTTTGTTCATTGACTCGTACATTCACCCAACTCATTGGGTCGCCCTCAGTGCCTCTTACTAGCCATTTTTATTAGGTATTTGTATCTTTCTTGTATCCCTTAAAACTCTCTGCTCCTTTTTATTTTAATAAGACTTCTTTGGAAAATGCCAGGCTGTGTCAGCTGTACTAAAGATATACGAAGGACAGAGTTTCTTCTTTCCTGAGGAGAAGGGATGGGTAGGGGGACGAGGAGCCAGTCTTGGGAGGGGGGCTCCTCCAGCCAGGCTTGTACACCAGCTGATCTGGAGCCTCCAACAGCCCCCTCAGCAAGGGCCTCCTTCTCTGCTTTCCAGAGCTCATGGGAGACCAGAGTCGTGAGAAGCTTGCCCAGGTCACCCAGCTTGGAAGCGCTAGGGCTGAGACTCACACCCAGGGCTTCCCAGGCTGTGGAGTCATGTGTGTGTGTGTGTGGCCACCTTTCACTCCCTTAGGGGCCTCTTCAATTCAGTTCAATCCAGCAGAAACAGCTCGGGGTCTGCCATGGGCTAGACAGAGGAAGACATGAGTTCTTGCAACTAGACTGGCCCACATGGGTTCGCTGAGGAGGAGCCCAGAGCCAAAGGAGGGAGAGAGCAGCGGAGGGCAGGGGCCACTCTGCTGAGGGGACAGAGGGAGAGGGAGGCTGGCGAGGCCCTGGGGCCCTGCTGCTGCCTCTACGCTTCCAGACTCACCGTCCACCCCACAGCCTCCTGGCAGACTCGCAGACACACACACACACTCACCACCCTCCTTGCTCTCTAACTGCCAGGAATGCAGGCTGTCCCCAAGCTCTTCCCCCTTGCATTCCTCAGCAGCTACTCCCACCTGGCAGGGCAAATTATACCCTGGCCTGGCAATAAAAGCCACTTTCCAGAAAAAGAAGCTTCGGGGCCCCCAAGAGACGCAGCTCACTCTCTCACACCGCCCGTGTCTGACTCAGGGGCCCGGTGTCCCTTTAAGCAGGGAGTACAAATTCCCACCCTGGTCCCTCCCTCCTGCTCTTCCTGACGTCAGGAGGAAGGCGTGTGTGAGTGAGTGAGGGGCCTGAGGTGCCGCATGCTCACACACACACACACACACACACACACACACACGCACGCACACGGAGTCAGACACACAGCACATCTCTCAGACCCATCCCTGCTCATCAGCTCCAAGCACGCCAGAGAGAGGCCGAGTCTAAACGGCTGCAGGAGGCTGTGTGGGACCTCGGCCGTCAGGGAGAGGTAAGGGGCTAGACCCTGGGGCCTCAGGCGCCCCAGCCCTGGAAACTGGCTTTAACGATGGGGGCAGAGGGAGGTGCAATGGCGGAGGGGGGTGCTCTGGGAAGATGGGCCCCCTCCCCTGGGGCTGGCCCAGCCCAGTCCAGTTTACAGAGGAGAGGCAGGCGTGTGTGAGCGTGGAAGAGCCCACCCGGCCATCCAGCCCCCCTGCCTTGCTCTGCCTGGCCCCCAAGGGAAGCTGAGGCTGCGTGGTTTCCCGTGAAAGGGCGTGTGTGTGTGTGTGTGTGTGTGTGTGTGTGTCTGGGACTTATGTCTGGCTCAAGAGGCAGAGAACAGCAGACACCTGCCAAGCTATAGCCGCAGCCTCCTGTCTGGGAACCAGGGGGGAGAGAAATGACTGGAGAATAATTGGGTTCCTACCAGACGCTGAAGCAGAGTGTAGCAGGGAGAGACATGGATCGTTCCCCCTGGAATTTGGGGCTGGGGCCGGGGAGGGACCGTCCAGGGTGGGGGGGCGGGGTGGCCGGCAGACAGTTGGACCTGGAGCAGCTGTCTCATCCTGACTCTGTTTCTTCCCCGATGTGTTGGGGATAATTGGGCTAATTGGCTTGGAGAGGTGGCTCCACGCTTTTATTTCCCCCTTGGCCTTGGAGCCACCCCTACCAGGAGCTTTTGCTTCTCCCAAGGCCACTCCTCTCCCCTGCAGGCTGGTCTCGTGCTGACCTCCACCCTTGCCAGGGCGCAGCCCTTGGAGGGCAGGGGTGATCAGCCAGGGTCCTCTGGGTCCCCTGCCATGGGATTCAGGGACTCAGGCAGCCTTGGGTAGTAGTGCCAAGTCCCCAAGTGGCCTGACCCTGGCACAAGGAGTCCAGGCGGAGATAAGGGGTGATGCTGGCACCCACAAGGGAGACAGCAGGTTCCTGCCAGTCTGCCAGCCTGCAGTCTCTTCCCAGGGAGAGGGGAGGGGGCCGCGGGGAGCGAGAACAATAATAAATACAGACTGTGAATTGCTGCATCCGCTGGGGCTGGGGGAGGGGAGGAGGAAGTGCACCCGGGTAGAGGGTGGGCCACCTTTCCGAGAGCCTGGCAGCATGCCCGTCTGGATGGGTTCCAGGGGAGGCCTCTCCCTGGGAAGGGGGCTGTCTGCAGCCCCCTGGGGGATGCGGAGCCTGTCCTGCAAACCTGACTCTATCTCAGAAGCCTCTGAGTCCTCCAAATTCTGGATATCTCCTCCCTCCAGCATTTCCTTGAAGTCTTTTCCAAAAGCATCTATTTCCCATATTTGCCCCACCCCTCTGGGTCTGTCTGACCCTCCTCCAAAAAAAAAAAAAAAGAAAAGAAAAGACAGGTGTAAGTAGGAACCAGCTCACAAGGGCCTGGGAGAGGCCAGAGGGCAATCTTGGCCACAGAGGTTTCTCCCAGGGATGGGCAGTGGTCACGGAAGTCCTCTGGTCGTGGGGAGAGCCTCCCTAGGAGGAACTCGGGGGTCCCACCCTGCTGGCTGGAGAGGGAGGGAAACCAGCAGGCTGGTCTGGAGGCAAGGCCCCAGGAGTGGCACCAGCAGAGGGCACTCAGGGCCTGGCTGAGCTGATCGTACTGGTCACAACTAGCGCGGCCAGGACCTGAAGCCTGGTGGGAAGAGGAGGGCTCAGGGCAATTCGGACCTTTGTCCACACAGACCATTAAGCTGGAAGACAAGAAGCAATGGGGCAGCTCTTTGCCCTTGCCTCAAGCCAGCAAAATGATGGGCACCAGGATAAGTGGCCTGGCATTTGAGTTCAAGCTCAGCCACTCTTAAGTGTGACTTTGACCCGTCCATTCCTCTTTCCAAGGAGGGCTCAGTGTGGGAAAGCAACTTGCCCAGGGTCATACAGCCCGGCGGGGCTGGGATGTGAGCAGGGCTCTCTCGTGGTGCCCATCCTGGCATCCATACCCTCACTAACGCCCACGAAGCCCAAAGGCCTTAATCATAGGAGCCCTCCAGGGCAACCTGGGGACATGACAAGGAGGAAAGTTAAAGGGTCTCAACTAAGCTCGAGTATTGACTGGGGCAGTGACCCCCCTGCCCCGTACACATGCACGCACACACACGTGTGCACACACACACGCGCACACACACACGCTGTGGGAGAGGGAAAGAACCAGGTTTAATTAGGTCACCTCCAGCTGCTCCAGCAGCTTTGGCACTGATGTATTTTCAGAAGTGTCTGAGAGGCTGGGAGAGGGCAGGGGCACTGGGGAAGAGCCAGCTTCTGCCTGGTGGGCTTGAGGCTGTCTCCTCGCCCTCCTCAGGCCCATCCTGGGTAAGTCCTCAAAGTCCGGAAAGCCCTTCCACCATCACCCCATGTTCCCTGTCCTTCCCCCTAAGTCATCGGACCCATGCCTCCCACTGTCTGCTCCTTCTCAGTGGGGGCTTGGGCTGGGATGCTTTTATGGAGGGAGTTGTTTTTAAGCTTGCCGTAGTTGGCAAGTGACTCACCCAAGGTCACGGTCTGAGTCAGCACAAAGCCAGGAATAGAACCCCAAGCCCCGTTCTTCCTTCTGCAGGGGCGGCGGGAGCTTGCAGGGACCCGCGGGTCCTCCCTCCCTCCCTCCTGCCTGAGGCCTCTGTCCCGCCCCCACCCCCAAACATCTCCAGGGTGCTAAATTGCAGGCCCCAACTGGCTATGTGACCCCAGCAAGACTCTTCACCTCTCTGGGCCTCAGTTTACTTCTCTGAAGAATGGGGTTATAAAGATAATTACCTTGTAGGGCTGTTGTGAGGAATAAATGAGGAAAGGGGGCAAAGGGCTTGCACCTCTTGGCACGTGGTTACTAAACCATCGATGGTGGCTATGATCTCGTCTTGACCAACCGCCCTGTGTTCTACTTGTCTGCCTGTCCCCCCCGGACCCGGGCTTTCTCAAGGCAGGGCTGTCTCTTCTCCTGTTTGCTGTCCCAGTGCCTGGCAGTCACACTCATTTACGCGTGTGTTTTTGACAACCTCAGAGGAGAGGTGGAGTGACCCTCATGCGTCATCAGGATCAATGATGATTCATGTAGCCGAGGAGAAAATTGAGGCCCAGAGAAGGGCAGGTGCTTGCCTTAGGTCTCACAGCACCGGGTGGTTGAGCCAGCTTCGTTTCCCTGACCTGCCCAAAAGGAAAGGGATTCACAGGGTCACCAGAAGACTCTGACAGCCATCTCCTGCCCAGTTCTTTTGGGGGAGTGGATAATTGGAGGAGCCCCAACACCAGGCTGATGGGCACCTGCTGATGTGGCTGAATCACCATTCACAGCCCCATTACGCTGTATCAGGACCTTGCCTAGGGTTATCTCTGAACAGCTCTGATGTTTTATTTTTACGTCCCCTGGCCTTTTGTCTGCGGAATTACTGGGGCTTGATCTTCATGCAGGGAAATGAAGAGGAGCTTGGCTGGCAGGGTCAGAACGAAAATACTCTCAGGGGCACCACTGACACAGCTCCTTGGCTCCTCTCGGAACCTGGACAGGGACTATGATTCACGCTGTTTGACAGATGGGTAAACCGAATCTCTGAGAAGGAAATGGACGGAGAATTCCATGGACAGAGGAGCTTGGCAGGTTCCCGTCCGTGGAGTCACAAGAGTCGGACCCGACTTAGTAAACCACCACCAGGGTGAGTCTCAAAGAGGAAGTGCTGAGACTTTCCTGCTGGTCCAGTGGCTAAAACTCCAAGCTCCCAATGCTGGGTGCTCAGGGTTCAACCCTTGGTCAGGGAACTGGATCCCACATGTTGCAATTAAAGATCCCACATACCACAACTAAGATCTGGTACAGCCAAATATCTAAATAAATAAGTATATTGTTTTAAGGGAGGGTCACCCCGCTAGGACTCTCTAGAGCCAGGAGTCAATCCTGGGTCATCTGGGACTCAGGCTCTCCTCTTGCCCTCCAGCTGCTAGTTCTGAAGGGCATCATTCCAGGCCAGAGATGGCCCCAGGCAGGCATACCAAATCCCTTGAGGGTCAGGCTCTAGCTC
Source organism: Oreotragus oreotragus (assembly GCA_006410675.1). Lineage (NCBI taxonomy): Eukaryota > Metazoa > Chordata > Mammalia > Artiodactyla > Bovidae > Oreotragus > Oreotragus oreotragus. The sequence continues at coordinate 76,782 of SJYX01020971.1, forward strand.
TGTTTGAGTTGAACCAAATGTTCTACGAACACATCTAGTTCTCAGCTCTCAGTTATTTCCCCTTTGCTTTCTCAGGGAACATTCTTCTGGGAACTTATCCTCAGAGGAAGATACCATTTGCTTTCAGACAAATCTGGCCTCTGTCACTTACCTGCTGTGTGACCTTGGGCAAGTCACTTAACTTCTCTGAGCTTCAGCTTCCTCATTTGTAAAACGGACACAATTGTAATTTCAACCTTTTGCGGCAACTGGGAGATTTAAAAATGGAAAATAATTTCTGTAAAGACACTGTGGGTTTCCCTGGCAGACCTTCCACTGCAGGGGGTGCTGTTCTATTCCTGGTCAGTGAGCTAAAATCCCATATGAATGGTGGCCGCAAAATCAAAACATAAAACAGAAGCAGTATTGTAACAGGTTCAATAAAGACTTCAAAAGGACTTTTTTGTAAAGACTGTATATAGCATTCAGATGATCAAAGCCCTGTCTTCCCTTGCCCGCTTCTGCAGCAACGTTCTGGAGGCTTGCTCTGCATCCTCTTGTTTGGCAGTGGCCCCCCACTCTTGCCTGGAGAATCCCAGGGACGGAGGAGCCTGGTGGGCTGCAGTCCATGGGTCACTCAGAGTCGGACACGACTGAGCGACTTCACTTTTCACTTTCCTGCATTGGAGAAGGAAATGGCAACCCACTCCAGTGTTCTTGCCTGGAGAATCCCAGGGACGGGGGAGCCTGGTGGGCTGCCGTCTATGGGGTCGCACAGAGTCGGACACGACTGAAGCGACTTAGCAGCAGCAGTTTCCCAGGCTACCCTGCACTGTGCAGCTTCTTCAAGTCCAGGGCTCTGGCATGGATCAGAGAGGCAAAGACTCTGTCCAAGGTCACACAGCAAGTTGGTAGCAATACAAGGACTGAACCCAGGACCCCTGACTCCCCACTCCAGGGCTCCAGAGTCAGATTTCCCTGTTCAAGCTCTGGCTCAGACATTAATTGCTATGTGGCCCTGAGTGAAAGCCTCCCTGAGCCTCAGTTTTCTCACCTGCAAAATGGGGTCATAATAGCAAGAGCCTTAAAGTACTGACACAGGAACTAAATGAAAGGAGAAACTGTGAAGGGCAGGGCAGGGACCTAGTGGGTGGGCGAGTCCTTGGGGAAACAGGAGAGGTGAGAATAAAGGGTGGGTTTGGCTCCAGGGTCTCTCCTTTCACCCACTCCCTCTCCACCCCCAACCCTTGCCCACCTTAGCCACCCTGCCTTGGAGGAGCCCCCTCTCATCTAGCACCTTCTCAGTGCTTCCCACACTCCATCCTGTGTCATCCTCACTGATGCCCTTGGAGGAGGGGCTCTCGTAATCTTCATTTTCCAGCAGAGGAAGGAGAGAGGGGAGATCCCAGCCCCAAGTCCTTCCCGAAGGCCAACTCCCCACCTTCTCCCAGGGTGGGTGGGGTGATGGATGGGGAGTGGGAAGGCATACATGTTCTATCGCTGCTGTTTTTCCGTCTCCTTCCCCTTCCCTTCTGCTGCCTGGCCCCCTGCGGGAGGGTAAGAAGGAGGCTGCCCTCCACCCCTACCTTGGATAGTGCCCCTTATCCCTCACCACTGCCCACGTCGAATGGAACCTGAGAGCCGGGCTCATTCAGTCTTGGGTCCGGAGGCCTGGCTGGCCGGAGCAGGGCCCAGAGCAGCTGCATCTCCCTGGCAACAGCTGTGGACCGCCTCAGCCCCTCCCCTACCTCCTTCCCTCCCCTCCACCCCCCGCGACCTCCCAGCACAGGCTGTCACTGCCAAGCACAATACCAGGCCTGGGAAAACCGTGCAGTGGGCAGCCCAGGACTGCCTTGCTTCCTGGAGAAAGGGAGGCTGAGTTTCTCTCCCTGCCACCTGCCACCCTCACCCAGGTAGGGTAGGGGGCATCTCCTGCTTTTCTGCTGTCATGCTGGGTAGCTTTGCTCCCTGTATTCCTTCTCCCTAACAGTGTTATTGAGGTATCATTCCCACACTATATAATTTATCTGTTTATGGTGGACAAGTCAGTGGCTTTTCGTGTGTTTATAGAGCTATGCAACCTCATTACAGTCAACTTGAGGACATTTTCATCACCCCCTAAAAGAGACTCTGTACCCATTAGATGTCACTCCTCATTTTCCTTCGCCCTTCCCAACCCCTAGAACCACTAACCTTCCCATCTCCATGGGTTTGCCACTTCTGAACATTTCACGTATGTGGAATGGGGTAACATGCCATCTTTTGTGACTGGCTTCTTCCACCTAGCAGCATGATTTCAAGGTTCAAGATTTCAAGCCAAGCTGTCGCATAGCTCTATCAAAACTTCACTTCTTTTTATGGCTGAATCATGTTCTGTTTCGTGGTGAACCACATAAAGACATAAACCACATGTTCATCTGTTTATCTGGGGATGGGCCTTTGGGTTCTTTCCACTTTGGGGCTTTTATGAATAATGCTGCTGTGGACATTCATGTGCAAGGTTTTGTGTGATTGCTTTTCTTCTTGAAGCTTCAGTTTTCTTCACTAAAATGGGGACAAGGGAATTCCCTGGAGGTCCAGTGGTTAGGACTCTGCTCTTTTTTACGGCCAAGGGGGCAGGTTCAATATCCGGCTCTTAAAAGTTAATTGATTAGTTTGTTGTTGTTCAGCCGCTCAATCGTGTCAGACTCTTTGCGACCCCACGGACTACGGGATACCAGGCTCCCCTGTCCATCACCGTCTCCCTGAGCTTGCTCAAACTCATGTCCATCGAGTTGGTGATGCCATCTAACCATCTCATCCCCTGTCGTCCTCTTCTCCTGCCTTCAGTCTTTTCCAGCATCAGGTTCTTTCCCAATGAGATGACTCTTCGCATCAGGTGGCCAAAGTATTGGAGCTTTCGCTTCAGCATCAGTCCTTTCAATGAATATTCAGGGTTGATTTAATTAATTCAACTAGTTACCTAAATGGGGATAACAATGCTAAACCTGGCCCCTGCCTGCCTCCTCAAGTGGGCACAGAGAGAAAAACCGCACCTCAGCGTGAGGGACCCTGGGGGACAATTCTGACCCTCTGCCCGCCTCCCCACACCCCTGCAGCAGCTCTCCTGGCTGGATGGGATGTGTTGGCAGCCGCTGACGGGGAGGGACACTGAATCTGCACACCCAGGGACGGCAGAGCCAGCTCATCACCTTGACCCAGAAAAGTCCCACCTGCTGTAGGATGTTGGACAGTGGCCAGGAGACCTGCCAGGGAGTTGAGTGGCGGTGACTCCTCAGCTGCTCCAGTCCATGCAGGGCTCTGGAGTCCGAAGGCGTCTGAAACTCTTCCCTGGAAACTACGGGTTTGCAGGGGGCAGGGCAGAGATGGAGGTCAGAAATAGACGTAGCTCAGAGGTTCACCTCTGATCCCAGGGTGGTGGGGGGAGTGAAGGAGTGGGGGTGAGGGGGTGGAGAGCCTGTCACCCTCACTCCTATATGTCATGGGCCACGGGCAACTCTCTGCATCCCTGCTTGGTCAAGCCTCACCATAGCCCATGAGGGAGCGAGGCAGGGTTTCTCAGCTCCATTGTACAGGTGAGGAAGTGGTTGCTGTTCAGTCACTCAGTCGTGTCCTGCTCTTTGCGACCCCATGGACTGCAGCATGCCAGACTTCCCTGTCCTTCACCATCTCCTGGAGTTTGCTCAAACTCATGTCCATTGAGTTGGTGATGCCATCCAACCATCTCATCCTCTGCTGCCCGCTTCTCCTGCCCTCAATCTTTCCCAGCATCAGGTCTTTCCCAATGAGTCAGCTCTTTGCATCAGGTGGCCAAAGTATTGGAGCTTCAGCTGCAGCATCAGTCCTACCCAAGAGTACTCAGGGTTGATTTCCTTTAGGATTAACTGGTTTGATCTTGCAGTCCAGGGCCCTCTCAAGAGGAAGCTGAGGCTGGTGGAAGTGCTGCCCAAGCCAACAGCTAACACGCAGCGAAACTGGAACTCTCTTGGTCCAGGCGTCCTGCTGGCCCCGCTGTGGCAGGCCACCCGCTCCAGGCTCAACAAATAGTCTAGCATCTCTTGGAGCCCAAGAGTTTCCGATCCCAGGGGACCCAGAGGGTGAGTGGGTGCACGGATGGGGTAACTACATTCCTTTCCTCCGCAGAGAAAAATACAGGATGAAGGACTTCCTTGGTGGTAGAGTGGTTAAGAATCAGCCTTCCAATGCAAGAGAGATGCAGGTCTGATCCCTGATCTGGCAGCTAAAATCCCACACACTCAGGGCAACTAACCCTGATCGCCCAACGAAAGATCCTACATGCCCAACTAAGACCCAATGCAGCACCCCCCCAAAATAAAAGGGATTTTTTTTTTTAAAGTTTTTCCAGGCCCTGAGCTGTTGTCAGGGGGACTTCTATTGATTAGCATTGATAATAGCAATTTATTGGGTATCTACACTAAATCACTGAAGCCATAGTCACTTTGCATGGTGAGCATTCTTAACTTTAGAGAGGAAGAAACTGGGGCTAAGGAAAAACCTCCAGCATTACAAAGAGCTCACCATACCCCAGTCCTGTTCTAAGCACATAGAATGTCATCTAATCCGTGAGGAAGAACCAATGCTTTTCCCATTTTACAGAACAGGAAACCAAGTCAAAGGCTATGAGTGCTGACCAAGGCTGCACAGCCAATAGGTAGAGAAGGATTCAAACCCAGGCCACTGGGGTCTGGAGCGCACACTCCCACCCTCCATGCTGCAACTGTAGAGTGGCTTGCTTGAGGTCACCAGGTTACAGGTGACAAAGCTGAGGTTCAGACCCAGGTCTATAGATTGGAAACTGCTGGCAATTGTGCCAAACTGTGTTCCAGGTCATCGGCCACTTTACGCATCCCACCTCTTAGGCCCCCAGGTTGAAGAATTGAACTACAAGCTGGAAGGACTTTGCAGTTAGTCTCAGCTCGGTCCACCATTAACGAAACACCACAGACGGGGCGCTCCACGGAGACATTTAGTTCTTCCGGTTCTGGAGACTAGAGGTCCAAGTTCCGTGTGGCAGCATGGTCTGTCTGGTTCTGGGGAGTGTTCTCCTCCTAACTTGCATACCACCCCCTGCTAAGGCTTCCCAGCTGGCTCAGCAGTAGAGAACCCACCTGCCGACAGGGGAGATGCAAGACATGCAGATTAGATCCCTGGGTCAGGAAGACCCCCTGGAGAAGGAAATGACTGACAACCTACTTCAGTATTCTCGCTTGGAGAATCCCATGGACAGAGGAGCCTGGTAGGCTATAGTCCAAGGGGGTCGCAAAAGTGGAACAGTAATGAAGCGACTTAGCACGCACGCACGCCCCCTGCTGGCTGTGTCCTCACAAGGCAAGAGTAGAGGAGGCAATCTTGAGACGGGTCTCTCCTAAGGATACCAAACCCATAATGGGGGCCCCACCCTCCTGACCTCATGTAAATACTTTTTTATTTATTTGGCTGTGCCGGGTCTTAGTTGCAGCACTTGGGACTCTTTGGTTGTGGCACGCGAACTCTTAATTGCTGCACGTGGGATCTACTTCCCTGACCGAGGATCAAACTTGGGCCCCTGCACTGGGAGCAGAGTCTTAGCCACTAGACCACCAGCAAAGTCCCCTTCCTTACCTCATCTAAACCCAGTTACCTCCCAAACGCCCCCATCTCCAAATACCATCACACTGAGGGCTTCCGATTTCAATAGGTGACTTTTAGGAGACCACAGTTCAGCCTGCAGCAAGGTTCTAAGACCCTTTTGCCTTTCTGGTGAGAACCCTGTGTCAGGGAGGGGCTGTGAGTGGCCTGAACTCACAGCTGGGAGCAGCAGGCAGGCCCAGCCCTGCAGACATGTGTCCAGAAGCTGCCCACCCTGGGCCACACTCACCTGTACCTGTGTCTTTCCCCTTCCAGACGGAGCCTGTGGCTGGTGAGGCCGCCGAGCAGGGCCAGGCCGGGCCCTGCCCGTCAGGACGCCCAAGCCCTTCACCGGCCCCTGCGCCTGGGAGCCCATCCGGCTCTCCCACTGGCCCCGCCATGACTTCAGAGCCTACGCCGCCCGCGGTCGTGCCCCCGCTGCACTCCCCCAAGTCCCCTGTCTGGCCCACCTTTCCCTTCCACAGGGAGGGCAGCAGGGTCTGGGAGCGAGGCAGTGTCTCATCTCGGGACCTGCCCAGTCCCCTGCCCACCAAAAGGACCAGGACGTATTCAGCGTGAGTACCAGCCCCTCGCCCAGGCTCTGCTGATCTTTCCCAAGACAGGGCTCCAGGCGGGGCTGTCCGGTCTCTTCCTCCGCCATCCCCTGCTGTCCTCACCCCAGGGCAGGGGAGCTGTGTAAGGACCTTCTAGTAACTATGACCATTCATTCATTCAGTCTACCAAGCTGAATGGAGCTCCTTCCCCAGGGGATCCAGTGATAAAAAAGGCAACACCTCAGTCCACAAACTGCTTATAATACAGGGGGAGTCTGTCCACAGTTCACGACAGCTGGCAGGGTTGGGGGTGAGGACCCAGTGTCCGGCTTCGGGGAAGATATCCTAGCTGGCCTTGGAAGATGTACCAGGAGAGGAGGGAAGCTGGGTGCCCCTGCTGGATGAAACAGCCTGGGCAAGAGCCGCGGCGCCTGGCTGACCTCTGGAGAGAGGTGGGCAGGCTGGACAGAGACCAGCCCTGGGCCTTTGGCATTAGGTCACTGGCCGGGAGTCAAATTGAGGAGGAGGCTTGTGCCACCTGAGCTTCCCTGGCGACCTGGACGGTAAAGAATCTGCCGCGGCGTGGGAGACCTGGACTCGATCCCCGGGTCGGGGAGATCCCTGGAGAAGAGAATGGCTATCCACCCCAGTATTCGTGCCTGGAGAATTCCAGGGACAGAGGAGCCCGGTGGGCTACAGTCCAGGGGTCACACGGTCGGACACCGCTGGTGACTAACACTGTCACTCGTGGGGGCCACGCGGAGGCTGGTTTGGCCAAAGGAGGGGTCTGATGGCAAGTGCGGATTCTCCCGTGTCCACACCAAGGCCAGGCGCAGAGCAGAGGCTTAATAAGTGATGCATGAAGGGCTGAATGACCAATGAGCGAATAGGACGGAGACTGCTGCTTCGGGAGAGAGGGAGCTGCCTGTTCTGGGAGGTTTTCAAGACCAGGCTGCACATTCTTCACTCAGCATTCTTACAACAGGAATTCGCATCAGCCAGACCAGCCTCAGGTGGGGAAGGTCCTGTGTACGGAGAGGGGAACTGGCTGGCAGTCAGGCGACCCACTTGCTGGGCCACCCAGAAGAACCAGTTTTCCCTCTCTGGGCCTGTCTCCCTATTGTCCAGTGCGGTGACGAGAGGACTGAGCGAGTCGTAGGATAGGTGGTTTCTGCTCTGGGGCGGGTTTTCTGGGCAGGCTCTGCAGGCAGGGCGCAGGAGGGCTGGGGTGGGGCGGGGGCATCCAGGGAAGCAGGGGTGGCATGCTCAGGCCACACGTCCTACCCTTCCCTGTCTTTAGGACAGCCCGTGCCTCGGCTGGCCCGGTGTTCAAGGGCGTCTGTAAGCAGTTCTCACGCTCACAGGGCCACGGCTTCATCACCCCCGAGAACGGGTCGGAGGACATCTTCGTGCACGTGTCTGAGTGAGTCCCTCCCAGCTCCCTGTTCTCAGCTGGGCCCTGCTACAGGGTCCCAGCAGGGCCTCCAAAATGCCTCCCTAGGCCTCTGCCCTCACTGGCTCAAGTCTGTGGCCCTGGCAGCTTTTTTTGCTCCTAGGGCCTTCAGGGACAGGGGTGGAGAAGTGCTGGGGCCAGGTGGAGAAGGGGGAACTCCAGAAGCCCTGGGACCCACCGCCTGAGTCCTGGATCCTATTCCCACACCATGGGGGCTAAGAGGGCTGGGCCAGTCCCTGGGCCTTTCAGCCTGGAGGCTAGGAAAGGCAGGGTGGTCTTGGTCTAGACCCCAGCCCTCACGTGAGGCGTGGCCTGTGGAGTCCCTGATCTCTGAGCCTTGGGGACCTCCCTGAGTCCTCTCACACTCTTAACATTATAGCAATGGTCCCCAACCTTTCTGGCACCAGGGACCAGTTTCGTGGAAGACAGTTTTTCCATGGACCGGAGAGGGATGATGTCAGGGTGATTCAAGCACGTTACGTTTATTGTGCGCTCTGCTTCTGTTGTCATTACGTCAGCTCCACCTGATCATCCGGCATTAGATCCTGGAGGTTGGGGACCCCTGCTTTATAGCATTGAGAGGGGCGGTTTTGATTTCTCTTTTACAAGTCTGGCTCTGGCTCTGAGGCCTAGGGAGACCCAGGGTGAGGCTGACCTCAGACCAGACCACGGGGGTTGTCCAGGGCCGAGACCGCTCCTGGGCTGACACCCCCCTCCCCCCGCCAGCATCGAGGGGGAGTACGTGCCGGTGGAAGGCGACGAGGTGACCTACAAGGTGTGCCCGATCCCGCCCAAGAACCAGAAGTTCCAAGCTGTGGAGGTGGTGCTCACCCAGCTGGCCCCACACACTCCCCACGAGACGTGGTCTGGCCAGGTCGTGGGCTCCTAGGCTGGGGGGCCCCGTGCCAGCCGCCGAGGGAGGGAGGGAGCCACACAGGGTAGACGGGCCGCAGCCAGCCCTGCGCCCCACCGCGCTGGCCGAGCCAGTGCCCCGGGCGGCCTCGGTGTGAACATCTGTGTGTCTGTGCTTGTGGACATGAGTGTGGGCCTCCATCCACCCCGTGACCCTCGTGTGAGCTGACCGAGGCGGAAGCCACCAGACCTGCCTTCTCTGCTTATCTGTGCTCTCCTCCCGCCCCTTCCCGCCACGTATGCACAGGACCCCCTTGCCCTCCTAACACCCGTCCCAGGGTGACTGAGTCTCTGAGGGCCAGTGTCAGGCCTGGGGCTGGGTGTCAGGGCATTGGTGGGCCCTGCCCTACCAGCTTGCTCCCCTCACCTCTGCCTCAGGCCTGGCCGGTGGGGTTGTGGGGGGGCTAGACTCTGCCTGTGCCACTCATACATCCCCCTCTGGGCTGGGGTCTCCCCCTGGGACCTGGATCTCTCTCCCCAAGAAGCCAGGTCAGTGAGTGCTTTGGGGGAGCCCCCTGGCCTCTTGCAGGGGAAGAGGGTGAAACCTGGAGGCAGACAGCCCCTCTCCCCAACTGCCAAGGCCCAGCCCCGGCTCCTTCCTCCTTTCCCCCCAGCACACTGGAGAGGCAGGAGGCAGTTTGGGGAGCTCTTGGCCAGCCCTTCCTCCGCAGCCTAGCAATGGCTGTGAACCCCAAACTGAGGCCACGTCCACTACCCTGGCTGCGCTGAGCCTCGCCGCCTCTGCTCTCCTTGGAGCTAAGGGTCTTCAGTGGGGTGGGGGCATAGCTCCCCAAGCCTGGACGGAGCCACCCCCTTTGCCCTGACTCACAAACCCCATGCCCATCCATCACAGCTGCGAGGACCTGGCGGTAGACACACACAAACCCCTCAGGCAGGGCCGGGCAGGGGCACCCACCAGAATAAGCCCTTAGCCTGGGAGACCACCAGCCCTGCAGGCCCCTTGCTGGGCCCTGTTCCCAAAACCATGGGGTAGAGGCTCCCGCTGGCCCCCAACAGGCCAGTGGCCGAGGTGGGGTCCCCATCTTGTCCATCCCTTAAATGCGTGGCAGCCCTCTCCCCGCTGATCAGGACAGGTTTGTGTGCACTCTTGGGTAGCGGCCCCCCCCAACTCCCTTCCAGAGGACACATCACTTGATGGGGGAAAAAATGGGGTTCAAAGGAGGGCTCGCCACGGAGTCACCCTTGGGAGACCCAGCCTGAGTAAAAGAGGGGCCCAAATGCCCACGATGGGGGGTCAGTGACTGTCTAGGAGGATCCCGGCCCTGAGGCTGTGTACCTCATCCCGGTCCCGAGGCTGGAAGATCAGAGCTGTTAGGGTGCACTGGCCAGCCACCTAAAACTAAAACTCGGAACGGCCCCAGTCTGAGCTGGGCCTACTCAAGCAAGGCATGAAGTCTTTCACCTGAGGGACAGGCTCCCTGGCTTCCTCAGAGGAAGGCTTACTGGTGCAGGTTAACTCCTGGGAACCCCCAAGACACCCCCACCAGGAGTAGGCTCCCCCCTTTTAGGCATGAACCAGGAGGCAGACTGTGTTAACAGCAACCCTGGGCCGCCCCACTCATGGTCCCACAGTGTCCAGTCAGACCTCCTGAGACCCCCACCAGCCTCCTGGATCCCCCATCCTTCCTCACACTGGCAATAAACCCTCAACTGTGACTCAGCCTGGCCCAGAGCTACCTGTCTGTCGGGTCCCAGGGGAAGGGGCTGGGGGAGGACACCCCAGACAGCTCTCGTTTGGGGTTCAGTGGCCCACCCTCCTGGACTGCATCGCACCTGCTATGTGACCTGGGTCAAGTCCCTGCCACATGCGTCAGTCTCATCTGCAAAGTGGGGGCCGGAACAGTGTCTGTGACTGGGGCCAATTAGCCACTCAGATATTAGCCATATCGCACTCCACAGGGTTTAATGTCCACGAGATAAAGTTCTCACGAATGTGCATGGTCCCCACTGCTCTGCACCCCATGGAGGGCAGGCGGGCAGGCAGGGCGGGCTCTATCTCGCACCAACGTTCGCACAAGCTTCCCGCGCAGACGGAGGCCTGTCCTGCCAAGAGCCCGGCCAGGAGCTGACCGGCTGCGGGCCACCGGGTCGGGCTGGAGGACGGGAGCCAGGCCCGCCAGGAGCTGACCGGCTGCAGGCCACCGGGTCGGGCTGGAGGACGGAAGCCAGGCCCGCCAGGAGCTGACCGGCTGCGGGCCACCGGGTCGGGCTGGAGGACGGGAGCCAGGCCCGCCAGGAGCTGACCGGCTGCGGATGGCCGTCCACACAGACCCTGGGCCCGTAGAGCTGGGCCTTCAGTAGGTAACACGAGGCAGGGGTCCTGGGCCAGAGGAGGGGCCTGGCACCCCCAGTGCCGGGGCCAGGGGCTCTCTTGGCGTGGGCACAGCTCCCTGAAGTCCCGAGGGACAGGTGTGGGCCCTGGTCACGCCTCGTGGGCCGTCTCTGGGAAGAAGAGCTCGCGGCATCGCTGCACCGTGTCCTGCGGTGACACCACGCTGTGGCCGACCGTCCGGGGGTCGGTGTAGATCTCAAAGTCGTTCCCGCCCTGCACACGGAGGAAGGGCAGTGAAGGCATGTGTACACACGTGGTGCCTGGAGGAGGCTCCCAGGCTCGGGGCCCAACACCCACCCTGGCTCCTACACAGCTGCTCCTCCGGCCCACCTTAGAACCACCAGGAGGCCCACCTTCTTTACCACATGGGCCCTGACTTGCTCTGTGACACGCAGCACGTGTCCAACTAGCTCTGGGTCCCAGCCTTCCAATCTGTATGATGGGGCTGGTGAACACTGACTGCTTTCTGGGAATTTCCCAGGAGGTGTGTCCCATTATCCCGTGTCCTGGCCCTGATCCGCGGGGCTAGGGGGACCTGGGCCGAGCCTGAGGCACACTTACAGGGCTGGTCTCGTTCCCAAAGAAATGGATGGTGTCGAAGCAGTCCTGGTCCAGGCTGTCCAGGCAGTAGCGCTTGTCCCAGCCCTCTGGGAAGACGTCAAAGCTGATCATGCCTCCTGCAGGGTGTGGGGAGGCGGGCAGACGAGGTGAGCAGAGGGGTGGCTCATGGGGCCTTGGGCAAGGCCCTTCATTCGTTCATACATTTCAACGAGGCCCAAGGGCCTACTGAGCACGAGGCGCAGGGCACGGACAGGCTCAGGATCCTCACGGGGTTACGATCCAGGTGGGAGGAGGGGTGGGAAGTGACCAGACCACCTCTCAGCTCAAGTAAGTCAATGGCAGGGGTCAGGGGTGGAGGGGTAGGGAAGCTCCCCAGCTGGTGTGTTCTGGGGACAGCTCTCCAAGAAGGTGACACTGAGCTGAGACCTCAGCCAGAGTGGCAGCTGCCCAGGAGCCATATGATCCTCAGGGCAGAGAAGGGGTGTGCAGGGCCTGGATTTCATTAAAGTCAGAGGGAGCCTCGGAAGGGCTCTAAGCAGGGGTGTGACAGGGGCTGTTTGTCCACAAGGCTCCCTCCGGCCACTGTAGGGGGAAGTGGCGGTGAGGGTTGCCTGGGTTTAGGGGAAGCTTTGGGGGCTAGGGTTCCTGCCTGTGTTGGCTCAGCCTGCCCCTGATGCGCCTGGGGGACTGGGAAGGGTTTCTGAAGATGCTCAGGGTGCAGCCCGGCCTTGGCAGTGAGGCCCTGCGTGGCAGACCTCTCAGGCCCGCCACGGGGTGGACGTACCACGGGAGAATCTCAGTCCTTTGCCGGCAAACTCGGTTTTCAGGGCTTCCACGAACTTCTCCCGGATCTTCTCCTTCTGCAGAAGGGGAGGGAGCAGACTGAGGTTTAGGGGGCCACGTGTGCTGGGCCCTGGGCTGGGCAGACAGTGCCTGTGAGCTCACTGTGCCTGCCAGGTGGAGGTCATGACCCCCACTTTACAGATGTGGAAGCTGAGGCTCAGAGAAGGCCGATGCCTTGTTCAGGGGCACCCAGCCTCAGAGGCAGGGCCAGAAGTCCTGAAAGTAAATTCAGTGCCAGGGGTGCTAGCGGAATTCGGGCAAGGTATCCTGAAGGAGGCCTTGGAGCAGAGACTCAAGGAGGAAGGCTGAAGGGATGGGCCGGTCTGAGTCCTGAGTCACAGTATCCACCTCAGGGCGGGGCTCAGCCCTGTCAGCTCTGCCCAGCCCAGCCACGGCTCAGAGTGTGACGAGCCAAGAGTGTGCAGAGACCTGTGAGTAAGCGGCACTCGTGGTTTAGCTGCTAAGTTGTGTCTGACTCTTTATGACCCCATGGACTGTAGCCCACCAGGTTCCTCTGTCCACGGGATCCTCCAGGCAAGAATACTGGAGTGGGTTGCCATTGCCTTCTCCAGGGGATCTTCCTGACCCAGGGATCAAACCCAGGTCTCCCGCGTTGCAGGCAAAATCTTTACCAACTTAGCTATGTGGGAAGTGGCAGCAGGCAAAGAAGTCAGCAGGAGGCGGGGACGATCACAGCACCCACCACGTNCTGGAGTGGGTTGCCATTGCCTTCTCCAGGGGATCTTCCTGACCCAGGGATCAAACCCAGGTCTCCCGCGTTGCAGGCAAAATCTTTACCAACTTAGCTATGTGGGAAGTGGCAGCAGGCAAAGAAGTCAGCAGGAGGCGGGGACGATCACAGCACCCACCACGTAGCAATGTGCCTTCACTGAGCACCTTCCACGTGTTCCCGGCTCCTACCCCCCTGGGCGGGACCTTGGAAGTCTGCAGCATATCTATGGACACCAAGAAGGGGACACTCACTCACCAGCCCAGGGATTCCCCAGCCTGGCCTTGCTGGGGCCACAGAGGGGAACAGCCACACTGGGCCTGGAGGGGAGCATCTTAGCTGCTGAGGTGATGGGGACCACGGTCGCGGGAGCAGACGGCAGGCTCGCTGTGGCCGAGGCACCGAGGTGGGCAGCCCCCATCTGGCCACCTCGAAAGATCAGCAGGATGATCAGCACACAGAGGGCCTGGAAGCCAGGCTGGGGCGCTTGGACACATCGCAGGGGACCAAGAGCCGTGGGGGATTTCAGAGCACGGGGCTGAGGGCGCCCAGTTCTGCACTGCAGTCGGTCAGTGGTGGGTAGGACTAGAAACAGAGGAGACAGGTAGCGGCCAGCAGCCTGGAGCCCGGAAATGCGGTCCAGGGAGCACAGGAGAGGTAAAGGCAGGCTGCCTAGGTCCCAGGCCCAGCCGCTGTGCCTCCTGGCTATGACTCTGTGTCGATTTCCTGGGCTTAAAGATAAGAGGTGTATTGAATGAACCCTGACATACTCTCATGGGAACAGAGATGAGGGATATAACCTTCCCAGAAAGCTTTGGCTTCCCAGGGAGGCCAGCATCTATCAGAGGCCACTCTGTGGGTCCAGTGTTAGCGCTAAGGGCACCCCAGGCCCAGAATAAATGGTCCAGAGCAGCTGCACTGTCTGTCTCCAGAGAACCAGGCTGGTCACAGGACAGCCCCATGTGCCAAGTCCAGCCTTAGCAGAGACCAGCACGGTGTCCTCAGGTTGGTTCACATGCTCTATGGCCTCAGTGTCCTCAGACCCTGTCCTCTCAGGCGGCTGAAGGAAGGTAAAACATTAGTATTAGATCTGTGCTGGTGAACTGCACACAGATCAGAAGGTTCACGTCCCTCTCCAGTATCAGAAGAGGGCAGAACAAGACCCAAAATATAAGAGAAGGCCCTGAGGGCTGTGGGAAGAGTCAGCGTGTTCCACCTGAGATGGGAACTGTGATCATTCCCACTTTACAGGTGAGAAAACAGAGGCACGCAGCAGAGAAGCCCCTTTTCCAGGTTGCGGGCAAGTCGGAGGTGGAGCTGGGATGGGAAACCTGGGTGGCCCGAGAGCCACCTCTCCATATGCGTGTGGGAGGAGGTTCTTGGCCAGTCAATCACCCACTCCAACAAGGAAGTCTCCATGCCTGCGGGCATTGCCTGTGGGCCTTGGGGCCCCGGGCGGGAATGGGGATAAGCTGGATAAGCTGGGAGTTGTCACCAAGTCCCACACAGCCTCTGGGAAACATCAGAAGGAAGCAGGCAGAAGGCCAAGTTCAAATCTTTGGGCTGCAACTCATTCCCTACATAGCCTTGGGCAAGTCACTTTTCTCTGAGCCTCAGTTTCCTCATTCATAAAATGGGGATAACATCATCTATTTCATTCAAAAAGTATGTCTCGAGCACTTTTGTCAGGCTTATGCTGGGCCCATGGATCTAGCAGGCAACAGCCACAGAAATCCCAGCCCTTAAGGAGCTTACAGCTTTAGTGAAGGAGTCAGATAATCAAGATGTAAAAACAGCTGATGCACTGGATTAGTGGGTGGTGAAGGCTGCCTGGGAAGAAAGAAAACTTTGAAGAGGAGGAAGCACAAGGAGGCGCTGGGTTATGTGTCATGCTTCGGGAAGGTGACACAGAGGTGACACGAGCAGATGCGATGGAGGTGAGAAGACACAGCCCTGAAGCAGGAGATAGGCTGCTGTCTCTAGAATGAGCAGGGAGGGCATGGCTACGGCAGAGACAGCCAAGGGGGAGCAGAAGGGCGGGCCAGGGCGCCTCCCTGGCGGTCCAGCGGCCCTGAATGCGCCTTGCAATGCAGGGTCGGGGCGCCACCCCTGCTCAGGGAACTAGATCCCACATGTTGTGAGGAAGACCTGAGGCAGCCAATAAATAGTTTAAAAAGGGCAGCCAGCGGGAAGGTCAGAGACAGCTGATATGAAAAGGCCTGGGGGACGGCCTCCACCCCTGAGAGCGGAGGGCAGTGCACCCAAAGGTGACAGGGACCTTGGTGTGTTCCCAAGACAGACGCACAGGGAGAGGGTGTCTGAGCCAGGCAGACCCCTCAGGGCTCCAGAGACCACGGGAGGTTGCCCGGGGGCCCACGGAAGGACTGTCAGGCAGGGCAGCCAGATGTGCTTCAGAAGGTTCTCGGCAGCGCTGCTGGAGAACAGGCGGGCAGGGCGCAGAGGCGCACAGGGCTGAAGGGATTTTTTTTTTTTGAGACCAACTCGGGAGGCTGAAACCCCAGGAATTACTGTTGGGCTCTATGGGGTGGGAAGGTGGAAGAGATGCCCCAGGTGTTGGCTCAGGTGAGCTGGCGGCTGGTGGTCCTGGTTGCCAAGGGCAGTCACCGAGCCTGCAGTGCTGGGAAGGCGCACAAGTGCCGACAACCACGGCACAGAGCGGGTGTCCGAAAGGGCACCGGTCGAATCAGAACAGCCTGCCGCCACCGATCCTTTTCACGGATGAGAAAATAAAGACTCAGAGAGGTCAAGCGACTGAGGTCCTAGAGACTGAGGCTGACAGTGGGTGGTGGCACCTTGTCTAGTTCGGAGAACTCGATTCGCTCCTCCAGGGTGCAGCTCCGGCCGATGGGCGAGATGTTCAGCATGCCGTTCCGGAACTCGATGAAGGTCCCACTGGGGGCGAGGGGGCAGGTGGAGGGGCGGGGAGGCAGAGCCAGAGAGAAGAAGGACCCTGAATTCAAATCCAGTCCCACCGGGAATTCACTGGGGACACGCATCCACCCCTGGACAAGTCAGAGCCCATCTGCAAGAGCCCATGCCCACCACTCCCATTCCGGGGAGGGTGCCCAGGAGGGGCGGGATCTCACCGCTTCTTGGGCAGTCTGAGCAGGGCCATGTAGCGGAGGCAGAAGTTGATCAAGTCCTGCAGGAGCTCTTCCCCCAGGTGGTTCTGGATGGTCTGGGCAAGGGACACAGGGCTCTGAGGGTGGTGGGCACGGCGCCCCTCCCCCCCAGGACAGAAGGCACCCAGGGACTCTTTCACTGCGGAAAAGTGTCCCAAGACCCAGGGGGAGAGGCAGGGCACTGACCTGCTTGGAGAGCAGCCGTCCATGCTTATACTGCACCGTCCCGTTCTCAGCAAACACATAATCAAACTTCTCGATAACTTCAGGTCCACGTAGAGGCCAGGGGGAAAGACAGAGTGTGAGACCAGATACCCAGAGCCAAGGAGAGAGGTGAAACCCACACTCCTTGGTCTGGCATTCAAAGCACCCTCGTTCCATCCCCAACCTGCTTTTCCAGCCTCCTCGCCTTTGCAGCTTGGTCTTTTTCCAAACATCCACACAAGCCCGTCACAGCCCTGGGCCTTCCCTCCTGCAGCTCCGTCTGCCTGGGATGCCCTCCCCGCTAACTTTTCCTCCAAGCTCCAGTTCCCTCCTCTGGAAGGCCCCCAGGACTTCCCGGCAGAGGACATCATTTCTGCCCTGCACTCCCACAGGCCCTTGGCACGGGAACTTCCCTTCTGTTTTACAGCTCCCATCACTGTGCCATCGAGGCTGGCTGCACGGGGGAGTTCTTGACTCTGACTGCCACCAAGAAGTGGCACAGCCAGGAGGCTGCTGCAGGGTCAGGCAGTGGGAGAGCACCCGGACGATGGGGGGTGTTGGAGACACAGATACAGGAGACCTGGATGCGGGGAGACGTTTTTGGACTTGCTGATAAAACAGACAAGGGGCTGGGGAAAGGGGGCTTTCCTAATGGCTCAGATGGTAAAGAACTCACCTTCAATGCAGCAGACCCAGGTTCGATGCCTGGGTCGGGAAGACGACCTGAAGAAGGACATGGCGACCTACTCTAGTATGGTCGCCTAGAGAATTCCATGGATAGAGGAGCCAGGCGGGCTAACGTCCATGGGGTCATAGAGAGTAGGACAAGACTGGACAACTAACACTTTCAGCCTTGGGGAAAAGTCTCTGGGTCCACAGAGCTGCCAGGAAGACTTTAGCATCCTCCTCTGTTAAATGAGGTTATCATACCCACCCTAAAGTGTGATAGTTGTGAGGAGTAAATGCAAGGAAGTTAATACAAGGTCATTTTCAACCTGTGGTTGCCCACTTTAAAGATGAGGAAATCAAGACTCAGCAGGGAGAACTGAGAAAGGGGAGTATGTAAGGGCTGGATTCTGTTTGCTTGGTTCCCTGCTGTTTCTCCAAAGTCAGCACAGTGCCTGGCATATAGTAAGTGTTGAGGTGTTAGTTCCTCAGTTGTGTCTGACTTTTTGTGACCCCATGGACTGTAGCCTGCCAGGATGCTCTGTCCATGGAATTCTCCAGGCAAGAATACCATCCCCTTCCCCAGCGCATCTTCCTGACCCAGGGATTGAACCCAGGTCTCCCACATTGCGGGCAGATACTTTATCATCTGAGCCAGCAGGGAGGCCTGGCACATAGTAGGTGTTGACCAAATGTTTGTTAAATCCCCGGAGCAAACACCTGCCTATTCACTCTGCTTCCTTTGCCCCTCAGAAGCAGGACTGGGTCTTTGAAGCACATTGCTCCAGGGGTCTCCCAAACTCCCCACACCCTCCACCCCCACCACCCAACTGTGGAATTGGTTCTGGCCTCTCTTCTTACCTTCATCCCCCTCTCCCAGCTGCTCGGCAATTTTCGAGTAGTCAGAGCCACCCACCACACCAATCTGCACCCTACTTCGCAACTTCTGCAGGAAGGCAGCCACCTCTGGGTCGATTTTCTGCAGGGGGCAGGGAAGCACAGGCTCCGTCGGCATGTCTGGGCCTCCACCCAGCCCTCACTCAGGGCTCAGAGTCCTGGGAGCCCATGTTCCACCCAGATCTGGGGCCAGTCAGGGTTTAGAACCCAGATCTCCAAATTAGAAGCGCTTGGGTTCAAACTCTGGCTCAAGTTTCTCAATAGCAGGATGACCTGAGCAAATGGCTTTGCCTTTGCCTCAGTTGTCCCATCTATAAAATGGGGATCACAGTAGAACCTGGAGAGGGTCACTGTTAAGGATTAAATGAGACAGTGCTTGGAAAAACAACTAGCAGCTGGCTTCCCTGGTGGCTCAGTGGCAGAGGATCTGCCTGCCAATGCAGGAGACAGAGGTTCATTCCCTGATCCGGGAGTATCCTACATGCCATGGAGCAGCTAAGCCCGTGAGCCACAACTACTGAGCCTGTGCTCTAGGGCCAGAGACATGCAACTACTGAAGCCCAAGAGCCTGTGTTCCACAGCAAGAGAAGGCCCCGCAATGAGAAGCCCAAGCAAGGAAGAGTAGCGCCTGCTCTCTGCAACCAGAGAAAGCCCTCACTCACAGCAACGAAGACCCAGCACAGTAAAACTAAGTAAATAAACAAAACGAAACAAAAACAACTAGTGACTAATCACTTGAAAAGATGTCCCCCCAAGGAAATGTAAACTAATGAGTTTCAGTCCTCGTTACTCAAAGCTGACACTATCTAGGGTGGACATAGGAGAAACACACTCAGATGTTGCTGGTCAGGGTGTAAATTGGTATAGCCACTTGGAGGGTAATATGGCAAGATCTAGCAAAACTTTACATGCCAGGACTCGTCACCCAGAATTCCCTGGGTGTATATGTTCACTGGGATGGTTTAGAACAGTGAAAAACTGCAAATAAGCTAATCAATTGGAGAATGCCACACAGCTGCTCTGAAATTCTATACTGTGCTTGCACAGAATGAGGCAGGACTGTGTTCCCAACATGAGAAAGCACCAAAACGCGCTGTTAATGGTTAAAAGCAAGTTGCAGGAACTTCCCTGGTGGTCCAGGGGGTAAGACACCAAGCTCCCAATGCAGGGGGCCCGGGTTTGATTCAGGGAACCAGATCCGGTATGCTGCAGTGAAGATCGAAGATTCCATGTGCCGCAACTAAGACCTGGTGCAGCCAAATTAATTATTTAAAAAAATTATGATATTGACAATTTTTTTTTAAAGCAAGTTGCAGAAGGGCACACACAATATGATACCAGTTGCTAAAAACAAACACACACAGAAACTCACAACTTTGGGATGGGGCTGGGCCGCAATCCTGACTAGTCAGAAGAGACTTTACCCTTCTCTGTTATGCTTTCATTCTTTACAAGAGAATGTGTTTGTGAATATGTGTACAATTAAAAATTAACTTAAAATGTACTATGGACAGATCTTAGGTGGATGGACAGACAGCACTGCCACTCTAGTCTTGTTTAGGCCCTGGGAGCAGTGGGAAGGCAAGGTGGCCTGATTGCTTCCTGTGCCCCTAGGGCTCTCATTCAGGGAACGGGATGCTAAGACCAGGGTTCCTATAAGCCCCTGTCTTGCCACCCAGATCTAGTTGCTCCTGCTCTAGGAGATCCCTCAGTAGGTCCTGGTGGACGCAGACCGGAGGGCAAGAAAGAGGCCTGCTTATCCACGCACCCAGCTGTGGGGAGCGGGGCTGGGGGGGTAGGCGGGGGTAGGGGGGCTCATCCTGAGTTAGATCCAATGGGAGAAAAACTAGGTGTGCAGCAGAGGTTGGAGCATCAACCCAGTGAGATGTTTTTAGAAAGAAAACCGCACTCCCACCCACCCTGTACCACAACATCCCTACGGAGACCAGACCAGCCCCCCAACCCTCACCTCCAGGAAGAAGCCCCCAAACTCAGCCTGAATGGTACAGAAGCCCTCCCTCCCTGGAAGAGGAGAATGGAGGTGGGAAAGAAAGTAGGGAAGGGGCTTGAGAAACTAAATGCAGGCCAGCCCGATTTTGCAAAGGTATGGCTCCGAGACCCTCACCGATGGCTCTCGCGCCCCACCGATCGGGACTCAACGCTTGGGTGTGTTGCCCTGTACGGAAACCCAAGGTTCAGACGACAGCTCCGGGCTACTGGTGTGACCAAGGGATGAACCGGGGGTGGGAACCAAGGCTGGGGAGACGGGGGCGGTGGGGGGCGGGGGGGTGGTGGCGTCCCAAGGCAGGCCTGGCGGGGGAGGGAATTAGGCCCCTGCTCGCAGCTTCTTCCCTCAAGAATCCGACCCATTCCCCTCGCACCCAGGCAGAGAAAGTGGGCGCCGATGCTGGGGGGGTGCTGTGACGTGGGGAATCGGGAGGGCCCATTCCCAGCGTGCGGCCCTGGGGTGTCAGGGGCCGGGTGTTGCGGCAACCCACGCACGGTCCCGGGGCATCTGGGATCACGCCGCTGCAAGTCACTCATCAGGCTTCTGGGTGTCCGCGTGACACCCCCAACGGGAGCTTCTGAACGAACGGGGTCCTACCTGGCGAGCCGGCGTGAGGGTCCCGTCCACGTCAAACAGGCAGAGGACGCGCTCCTTCCTGCGGGCGCCCTCAGCGGTGACGGCCATGGCTGCAGCTCCCGGCGCCCAGCTGAGTCTATGGCTGGGGCTGCCAGAGCCGCTTGGGATAGAGGACGGACGGGGCGGGGCCTAAGGGGCGGGGCCAGCTGGCAGGTCGGAGAGCGCCAAACTGGGAAGGGGCGTGGCCGGAGCGTGGCCTCGGTGAAGGGGCGTGGCCCGGATGCGGCCGACACCTGGCATGCGCTGACGTGGGACGAGAATTCTGATGGCACCAGACGGAGAAGGGCCGTGGCATCGGGAGGGGCAAAGCCTCGCAGGTTCCGTCAGTTCAGTTAGTTTAGTCGCTCTGTCGTGTCCGACTCTTTGCGGACCCCAAGAAATGCAGCAAGCCAGGCTTCCCTCGGATTTTACCAAGCCGAACCGGAGGCGGGCCTGGGTCTCGGCCCGGAAGTGAGGGATGGAACCCGGAAGGAAGGGGCGGGGCCAGCGTTGGCTCTTGGCAGGATGGTTCCGATGGCAAGTGGGGGCGGGGCGGGGCGGGGCCTCGATCCCGCAGTGCAGAGTCCGCGGGCGAGGGGGGGGGCTCAGCGCCCCGCCCCCTCCCTCTAGGACTACCCCTCCCCTGCCCCTCTCTGCCCAGTCCGCCACTCACCCCCGGGCGATCAGTGCCTCTAGCGCTCACCCCGCTCCCTCCTAATGCCTTTGACCTACAGATCTCCAGCTTTAAGAAATCTGATGGCCTTTGCTCAAGGCTCTGTACTTTGCCGAATGGCCTTCCCTGACCCTTCTCCAGCTGTCATTCTGCCCACCCCATGAAGTGAAGTGAAATGAAATCGCTCAGTCGTGTCCGACTCTTTGTGACCCGATGGACTGTGGCCTACGAGGTTCCTCCATCCAGGGAATTTTCTAGACAAGAATACTGTAGTGGGGATCTCCAGGGGATCTTCCGGACCCAGGGATCGAACCTGGGTCTTCTGCATTGTAAACAGATGCTTTTACCGTCTGAGCCACCAGGGAATCCTGTCCACCCCCATAAGGTGTAGCTAATGGTTTACTTTCTTTAAGAAACCTTTCTGGGAACTTCCCTGGCTGTCTAGAGGTTAAGACTTCAGGCCTTCACTGCAGGGAGCACAGGTTCCATCCCGGGTCGGAGAACTAGGATTCCCTGCGTGCCGTGCGCTGCACTGCCAAAAAAAAAAAAAAAGTATGAAAAAAAGAAATTTCTTGGACCCCTCTCTATTCACAACTATTTAACCATCACGGTGACTTCTTCCCAGGTTCACCATCTACGTGACTTTGGACAAGTTACTTGACCCCTCCGAGGCTCTTACAGACGTGTTTCCGTCTGTAATGGAGAAGGAAATGGCAACCCACTCCAGTACTCTTGCTTGGAGAATCCCATGGAGGGAGGAGCCTGGTGGGCTACAGTCCATGGGGTCGCAGAGTCAGATAGGACTGAGCCACTTCACGTTCACTTTTCCATCTGTAAAATGAGAAGAACGCCACCTATTTTGTAGGGTTGCTTTGCTCGTGAAAAGAAGTAATAACGATGAAAGAGCCCACAGAGTAGCGCCTCTGGATGTTGCTTTCATGGCAAATTTCAAAGCTCTTGCTCCTCTTGGAAATGCGTTGGCCCCAGCTTTCTCCTCTCTAAGGTTCTGTTTCCTCCTTAAAAGCCAGAGCCAAAGCCCCACCTCCACTCCCCTCTGTATCCCAATGGGTTGGTTGCCTGTGTAGGCAGGCAATTTTGCTACATCCACCATCTTTACCTTGATACCTGTGATTGCCTCTGGTTGTTTTGGTCATACTGAGACACATGTATCCCTTGCTGGCCAAACTCTTGACTTTCTCTGCCTACTGAAGCATAATAAAAAAAAATACAGAGACAGAGGTTGGAGGAAGTAGAAAGGTGGCTTTAATTTTCAACCAGTGGAGAGGGGAATACAGTGGGCTACTACCTCAAGAACTGTGCCCCCCCCCGTTCAGGAGTCTAGGGGCTTGTATAAGATAAGGGAGCGGGTGATGAGGAACAAAGGTATCAGGATCTTGACTTCTTCCTCTTGCATTGTTTCAAAGACAGTCATAGACTGGCTGCCAGTAATCCAATAATTGAGTCTGGCTCTGTGGCCTTCTTTCTGATATGTAACTACAAAGGGAAAGGTGTTGTAAGGTTACTGGGTGTATTTAGCATAGAGTCAAAGGAAAAATAGGTGTGAACTGTAGCTCCTACAGAGTTCAGTTCAGTTGCTCAGTCATGTCCGACTCTTTGCGACCCCATGAATTGCAGCACGCCAGGCCTCCCTGTCCATCACCAACTCCCTTAGTTCACTCAAACTTATGTCCATCGAGTCGGTGATGCCATCCAGCCATCTCATCCTCTGTTATCCCCTTAGAAAAGCAAGCTTAGTTATAGACATGCAGAGTTAGGAGCAGTTAAAAAAAAAAAAAAAAAAAGGGCTTCCCTGATGGCTCAAACAGGAAAGAATTTGCTTGCAGTGCAGGAGACACTGGAGACTTGGGTCCGATCCCTGGGTCGGGAAGACTCCCTTGGAGGAAAAAATAGCAATCCAGTCCAGTATTCTTGCCTGGAGAACCCCATGGATAGAGTCCATGGCTACAGTCCATGGGGTCACAAAGAGTGGGGCATGACTGAAGTGACTCAGCGCACAAAGCGAAACAGACACTAGGAGCGTTCGGGCCTGCTCACTGTTCTCTTTATCTTCTTCATTTGCAGGAAGGGGAAGGAGAAAAGCTCATTCCTTTTCCTTTCTTACTGAAACACATCCACACACCTATGAGTGAGCGCTTTTGATGGGCCTGTTTGTTTTCCTGTCTTGGTAGCTGTGGTGCCCTGGGGAGATCCCTGGAGGCGGAGTCCCGAGAACTGCAGTGAGGTGTCTGATAATTTAGGGCCTTGGACAGGTCACCTTCCTTTGCTGGGCCTCCGTTTCTTCGTCTACATAAATGAGGATGTAATTGGCACCCCACCCCAGCACTCTTGCCTGGAAAATCCAATGGACGGAGTAGCCTGGTGGGCGGCAGTCCGTGGGGTCGCTAACAGTCGGACAGACTGAGCGACTTCACTTTCACTTTTCTCTTTCATGCATTGGAGAAGGAAATGGCAACCCACTCCAGTATTCTTGCCGGGAGAATCCCAGGGACGGGGGAGCCTGGTGGGCTGCCGTCTATGGGGTCACACAGAGTCGGACACGACTGAAGTGACTTAGCAGCAGCAGCAGCAATCCTGGCCTGTTGGGACTGTGAGACCATTGTGGCCAGGGAGTGTTGCCTGCCATCCTGTTGCAGAGAATACCATATCTGACTCTATGTTAGAACTGTTTCTTTTGACTTGCTTTTCATCGCTGTTACTGTAATCATACATAATGGCCTGTCTCAGAGGACCCTGAGCTGCCGTCTATGGGGTCACACAGAGTCGGACACGACTGAAGTGACTTAGCAGCAGCAGCAGCAATCCTGGCCTGTTAGGACTGTGAGACCACTGTGGCCAGGGAGTGTTGCCTGCCATCCTGTTGCAGAGAATACCATATCTGACTCTATGTTAGAACTGTTTCTTTTGACTTGCTTTTCATCGCTGTTACTGTAATCATACATAATGGCCTGTCTCAGAGGACCCTGACCCTCTACCTGACTGTTAAACTAAAGTAAAGTGAAGTGGCTCAGTCATATCTGACTCTTTGCCACCCCATGGGCTGTAGTCTGCCAGGCTCCTCCATCCATGGGATTTTCCAGCCAAGAATACTGGAGTGGGTAGCCTTTCCCTTCTCCAGGGGATCTTCCCAACCCAGGGATGGAACCCAGGTCTCCCTCATTGCAGGTGGATTCTTTACCAGCTGAGCCACAAGGGAAGTCCTGTTAAACTAAAGTACCTTTGTTTAGCTCACAGGGAGATTATCTGACCCTGCTCTCCTGTGAAAAGAGGAGATTAACATATCCCTTCCAAAGGCTTCCCAGTTGGCTCACTGGTCAAGAACCTGGCTGCCAATGCAGGAGATGCAGGTTCGATCCCTGGGTTGGGAAGATACCCTGGAGAAGGAAATGGCTACTTAGTCCAGTATTCTTGCCTGGGAAATGCTATGGACAGAGGAACCTGGCGGGCCCAGTCCATGGGGTTGCTCAAGAGCCAGACATGACTTAGGGGCTAATCAACTACAACAAAGGAGCCATAACTGGAGGGGCAAAAGGAAAAATCTTTCTTTCCAGGCCCTGCAGCAGAGTTTGTTTTAGTCACTAAACAACACGTTGGGCCAGATGCCATTATGGGTCCCAGCAACACTGCAGGGAACAAAACCAGAACACTGACTGAGGTGCCTAAGCGCGCACGGGACATGTGGGATCTTAGTTTCCCGACCAGAGATCCCTGGAAGCAAGGAGGCTTAACCTCGGGACCACTGGGGAAGTCCCAGGGAGCTTTGGTGTTTTGTTGGACGCAGATAGCAAATGGAACCCTCTCGGAGGAAGTGAAGACTGAACTCTTTTTTTCTGCACTTCCTGTTCCTTCTAGATTTGGCCTCTGGGACTCTGGGTGTTCCCAGGCCCCAAGACCCCTCCCAGGATCTACCTAGTTTACAAGCAGTTGGTGGGGCTGGAACTACCTAGATCAGTCTCTAGTATCTCACAGTCAATACCTGTTCCTTTGCTTAAGAATTCCTATAGAGATTTCCCTGGTGATCCAGTTACTAAGACTCTATGCTCCCATGGAGGGGGCCTGGGTTCGATTCCTGGCCAGGGACTAGATCCCACATGTTGCAACTAAGACCCAGTGCAGCCAAATAAAATAAATTAAAAATATATGTATGGGCATGAGAAATGCATAAATTCTGATATATTTCTACAATGCTATACAAAATAACAATTGAAATGAATTAGCCCTCATGTATCAGCTCTATTCTACCATGCTATACAAAATAACAATTAAAAGAAATGAATTAGCCCTCATGTATCAGCTACATAGAGCTCAAAACAATAAAGCTGAGCAAAAAAAAAAAAAAAA
>SJYX01020971.1:105470-126638 GCA_006410675.1 Oreotragus oreotragus
TCTCTAGTCTTTCCCATTCTGTTGTTTTCCTCTATTTCTTTGCATTGATCACTGAGGAAGGCTTTCTTATCTCTCCTTGCTGTTCTTTGGAACTCTGCATTCAAATGGGTATATCTTTCTTTCTCTCCTTTGCTTTTCGCTTCTCTTCTTTTCACGGCTATTTGTAAGGCCTCCTCAGACAGCCATTTTGCTTTTTTGCATTTCTTTTCCATGGGGATGGTCTTGATCCCTGTCTCCTGTACAACAAAATGAA
Organism: Oreotragus oreotragus; assembly: GCA_006410675.1. Classification (NCBI taxonomy): domain Eukaryota; kingdom Metazoa; phylum Chordata; class Mammalia; order Artiodactyla; family Bovidae; genus Oreotragus; species Oreotragus oreotragus. The sequence goes on from SJYX01020971.1 coordinate 105,724, forward strand.
CTTCTGTCCATAGTTCATCATGCACTCTGTCTATCAGATCTAGTCCCTTTAATCTATTTCTTACTTCCGCTGTATAATCATAAGATCTTTGATTTAGGTCATATTTGAGTGGTCTAGTGGTTTTCCCTACTTTCTTCAATTTAAGTCTGAATTTGGCAATAAGGAGTTCATGATCTGAGCCACAGTCAGCTCCACAGTCTTGTATTTGCTGACTGCCTGCAGATACTTTATTGTTTGAGCCCTCAGGGAAGCCGCAGGGAGCTGGTTAAATACAGATATCTCCATCCCACCCCCAGCTCTGGGATCTGGAAGCCTTAGGGTGGGGCCCACAAGACAGGACAGGTTTTTCCCTTCGGGGGTTCGATACCCCTTTCCAAAGACAAACAAAAATCAGCCAGTACCTTAGATCTGTAGTGAACCTGAGTTTCCTTACAAATTTCCTTACAGTCTCACTGCAATCCATTTCAAAGATTCAGTTCAGTTCAGTTAACTCGGTCATGTCCGACTCTTTGCGACCCCATGAATCACAGCACGCCAGGCCTGCCTGTCCATCACCAACNGTGTAAAGTTAGGTTGTTTTTCTTGTTTCTTGAGATAGGATTGTATTGCTATAAACTTCCCTCTTAGAACTGTTTTTGCTGTGTCCCATGGGTTTTGAGTTGTCGTGTTTTCATTGTCATTCGTTTCTAGAATTTTTTTTATTTCCCTTTTGTTTTCTTCAGTAACCTATTGGTTATTTAGAAACATGTTGTTTAATCTCAATATATTTGTTTTTCTCACAGTATTTTTCTTATAATTGATATCTAGTCTTGTAGTACTGTGTTCAGAGAAGATGTTTGATATAATTTCAATTTTCTTAAATTTACTGAGGTTTGATTTGTAACCCAAGATGTAGTCTATCCTAGAGAATGTTCCATGTGCACTTGAGAAGAAGGTGTATTTTTCTGCATTTGGATGGAATGTCCTGAAGATATAATTTAGATCCATCTCATCTAATATATCATTTAAGGTTTGTGTTTCCTTATTAATTTTCTGTTTTGATGATCTGTCCATTGGTGTGAGTGAGGTGTTAAAGTCTCCTACTGTTATTGTGTTAATGCTTGATCATTATGTAGTATCCTTCCTTATCTCTTGTAATCTTCTTTATTTTAAAGTCTATTTTGTCTGATATGAGGATTGCTACTCCAGCTTTCTTTTGCTTCCCATTTGCATGGAATATATTTTTCCATCCTCTCACTTTCAGTCTATAAGTGTCTGTAGGTCTGAAATGGATTCTTGTAGACAGGATATATATGAATCTTATTTTATATCCTTTCAGCCACTCTGTGTCTTTTGGTTGGTGCATTTAATCCATTTACATTTATAGTAATTATTGATATATATGTTCCTATTGCCATTTTCTTAATTGTTTTGGGTCGATTTTGTAGACCTTTTTTTGTTCTCTTGTCTTTCTTGACTATATAAGTCCCTTTAACATTTGTTGTAAAGCTGGTGTGGTGTTACTGAATTCTCTTAGCTTTTGCTTGTCTGAAAAGCTTCTATTTCTCTATCAATTTTGAATGAGGTCCTTGACATGTACAGTAATGTTGGTTGTAGATGTTTCTCTTTCAATACTTTAAATATATCCTGCCATTCCCTTCTGGCCTGCAGAGTTTCTGCTGAAAGATCAGCTGTTAAGCGTATAGGGTTTCCCTTGTATGTTACTTGATGCTTTTCCCTTGCTGCTTAATAAATAATGTTCTTTCTTTGTGTTTAGTCTTTGTTAGTTTGATTAGTATATATCTTGGCATGTTTCTCCTTGGGTTTAATCCTTTATTGGATTCTTTGTCCTTCTTGGACTATTTCCTTTTCCATGTTGGGGATATTTTCAACTCTAATCTCTTCAAAAATGTTTTCATACACTTTCTTTTTCTTTTCTTCTTCTGGGGCCCCTCTAATTCGAGTGTTGGTGTGTATGATATTGTCCCCGAGGTCTCTGAGACTATCTTCAGTTCTTTTCATTCTTTTTACTTTGTTCTACTCTTCAGAAGTTATTTCCATCATTTTATCTTCCATCTCACTGATTCGTTCTTCTGCAGGTGTTCTGGCAGCACCAGGTACTCAGGGGAGTTGGTGGCTAGGAGAGCAGGAAATATAGTGCTCTAGAAGGGTACGGAAACCCGTATTGGCCAATACAATCCAGTATTCTTGCCTGGAGAACCCCCCTCCCTGACAGAGAAGCCTGGCAGGCCACAGTCCACAGGGCCTCAAAGAGTTGAACATGACCAAAGAAACTGTGTGTATAGATGCAAGACTATTTTGCCTGTGGCAGCTCTGCCTCAGTGATAGTTGAGTGTGAACGTGGTGCAGCTGCTTGGCTTGTGGGGACCCTGGAGGTGCCATATGTGCAGGGACACGGACTGCCTCCGCTGCAGGAGTTATCGCCCTATCAAAGTCATTTAGTGAGATTCTTGGAGTGGGCTATCAGAAACCCACTTTGGCTAGTCTTTCTCCGTAGCTCTGCCCAATCAGGCACTTAGAGGGCTCCCTTGCCTGGGGTCCTTCTCTGTTGTTTGGAGTATCAGTCACTTAAAGGAGCACCTTGAGTGGGCTCCTATTCTGTAGTTCAGTGCAACAGGCGTTTGATGGGCCAGCCTCTCGCTATTGTTCAGCTGCCAGTGCTGGCATGTGGTGGGGAAAGAGGCTATGGTGATGGCTCCACCCCCTATATATGACTCAGCAGTATCGCCTTGCTTCCAAGTCTGCCCTCTTTCCTCCTCCACAGGCATTTCCCACCATAATCTTCTCCCTCACATCCCCTCGATCAGTCTCTCCACAGTCATCAGCAGCTCTCACCCTGGGATTGCTCCACAATCCCTAAACTCTGGCTCCCAGCCATTGCACCTGTCTGGGGTATGTATGGTTGTGCAAGGACTGTTGGATTCTCATTCATTTAGGCTGCCACAGATCAGGTGTTTCATTTTCAGTTTTAAATATTTCTCCTCTGACTCAGATCCCCTATGTGGGGATCAGACTCCTGCTTCAGTTCCCCCACCCACTGAGGGCAGGGCCATTCCTCCTAACACTCCTGTTTTTCCTAATTCCCTCATCCTACAGAGTTTTGAGTGGGTCTGCATATTCTCTTCTGCTGGTCAAGTACTCCTGCCTGCTCTCAGCTGGTGTTTTGCATACACTTCTGTGTCTGAAGGGGTATTCCTGATGTATCTGTGGAGAGAGATGTACTTCACATCCACCTACTCCTCTGCCATCTTGTTCCTCATTTATTTTTATAGTAGCTGCTAATCAGTCTCATCTTCTCTCAATGTTTTGACCCATATGAGTGAGTGCTGTGTCCCATTCCTTCTCATAGTGGCATTTTTCTCTTTGAAATTTAAATAATTTGGTTGGATTACAACCTCATATTTCTGATGGACTTGAGAAAAACTATGATGTAAGAGTTTTTTTGAGTTTATATTACAGTTAGAATGGAAGCAACATTCCTTCCAACTTTTTACATCCTAGCCAGAAGCAGAAATCTATTTTTGCTCTGGCTATAGCCACATAATCTAAAGGTTAATGAAGTAATATGCAGTAAAGGTCTGTATAGTCAAAGCTATGGGTTTTCCAGTAATTATGTATGGATCTGAGAGTTGGATCATAAAGAAGAAGGCTGAGACGTGATGAATTGATGCTTTCAAACTGTGGTGTTGGAGAAGACTCTTGAGAGTCTCTTGTACTGCAAGGAGATCAAACCAGTCAATCCTAAAGGAGATCAACCCTAAATATTCTTTGGAAGGACTGATGCTGAAGCTGAAGCTCCAATACTTTGGCTACCCAATGTGAAGAGCCAAGTAATTGGAAAAGACTCTGATGATGGGAAAGATTGAATGCAAAAGGAGAAGGGGGTGGCAGAGGATGAGATAGTTATATAGCATCATCTACTCAATGGACATGAATGTGAGCAGACTCCAGGAAATAGCGAAGAATGGGGAAGCCTGGCATGCTGCTGTTCATGGGGTTGCAAAGAGCTAGACAGGACTTAGCAACTGAAAAATAACAATGCTGAACTAAGAAAGTAAACTAGCACTTTAGCTTTCTACTGCTAATTTCCTAATTTATTTTTAAATTAAAATATCTAAATTATTTAAATAAGTTAAGCAATGTTGGAAAGGGCAGACATTGTGGACAATAGGATTGCTAATCTACACTTCCAGTAAAATCATATAATCCACTGCCTATTCAAAGTACAGGACAATGGTTGTTTAGCATCAGCCACTAAATAGAGAAATGACAGAGAAGTGGTGAGATCTCAAACACATTTGTCTATTAAGTGACACTGTTGGTAGAATAGAGTCATTTGATCATAATGGATATTCCCCTACTGCTGCCTGTATTATTTTTTAAAGGGTTAGATTGCTCGTATTTATTATTTTTCTTAATATTCCATGGAATTCTTTCAAATTTTAGAGTGTTTTCTCCCTGAAATTTTCAATGAGCTTGAACTAGTGTTGGCCAAAATGTCCGTTCATAATTTTCCATTACATTGTGTGGAAGAATCAGAACTAACATTTTGGCCAGTCCTATATAACAACTGCTTTTAATGTAAAGATGACAATCAAACTAAAATCCAAATAAATATAATCTTAAAATAAAAAAGAGGGTAAACTGACAAAGACAACTTTATTTCAAGCATAGTCAATCAACAACATATCTCAGTTGCTGTCAGTGTAAGCTTAATTCAATTTTTGATACATTATAGATGCTATATAAAGTATCAAATTGTGAATTATAATTTGGATGGCTGTTTATGTTCCCTGGACTGAGTTTAGGCAAGAAAAATACCCCAAGAGGTTTTATAAACCATTTTAACAATGTAGACAGAAATAAAACAGTTTTACACACTAATGCTTAGTTCAACTGAATATTAAATTAAATTAACTGGAACATCCTATTCCCAGAGAAATTCAGTTAATAGTGGTTTTATAATAACAAGAATGTCTTAGAAATATTTACAAGAATTTTTTTCTGAGAAGGTCACTGAATTTTCATCAGTATAACTGAAGATCCCTGTGAAGAAGAGAAATGTCTTATCACTAAAGTAAAGTGGAAATTACTATGTTGAGCATCTTTTCATGTGTTTGTTCGCCATCTCCATGTCTTCTTTGGAGAAATGTCTGTTTAGGTCTTTTTCCCACTTTTTGATTGGGTTGTTTGTTCTTCTGACTTGAGTTGTATGAGCTGCTTGTATATTTTAGAAATTAATTCTTTCACTTGCTATTATTTTCTCCCATTCCGAGGACTGTCTTTTTACCTTGTTTATAGTTTCTTTGCTGTGCAAAAGCTTTAAGTTTAATCAGGTCCCATTTATTTACTTTTGTTTTTATTTCTATTACTCTAGGAGGTGGGTCATAGAGGATATTGTTTTATGTCATCGGGTGTTCTGCCTATGTTTTCCTCTAAGAGTTTTATAGTTTTTGGTCTTATATTTAGATCTTTAGTCCATTTTGAGCTTGTCTTTGTGTATGGTGTTAGGAAGTGTTCTAATTTCATTCTTTTACATGTAGCTGTCCAATTTTCACATCACCATTTATTGAAGAGGCTGTGTTTGCCCTATTGTATATTCCTGCCTCTTTTGCCAAAAATAAGGTACCCATTGGTGCATGAGTTTATTTCTGGGCTTTTCATCTTGATCCATTGGTCTATATTTCTGTTTTTGTTCCAATACCATACTGTCTTGATGACTGTAGCTTTGTAGTATAATCTGAAGTCAGGAAGGTTGATTCCTCCAGCTCCATTCTCAAGACTTCTTTGGCCATTCAGGGGTCTATATGAATTGTGAAAATNTGTCTTGATGACTGTAGCTTTGTAGTATAATCTGAAGTCAGGAAGGTTGATTCCTCCAGCTCCATTCTCAAGACTTCTTTGGCCATTCAGGGGTCTATATGAATTGTGAAAATTTTTGTTCTAGTTCTGTGAAAAATGCCATTGGTAATTTGATGAGGATCACACTGAATCTGTAGATTGCGTTTTGTAGTATAGTCATTTTCATAAAATTGATTCTTCCTACCCAGGAACATGGAATATTTCTCCTTTTTAATGTCATCTTTGATTTCTTTCATTAGTGTCTTATAATTTTCTGTGTACAATTCCTTTGTCTCCTTTGGTAAGCTTATTCCAAGATATTTAATTCTTTTTGTTGCAATGGTGAATATAATTGATTTCTTAATTTCTCTTTCTGATTTTTCATTGTTAGTATATACAAATGCAAGTTATTTCTATGTATTGATTTTGTATCCTGCGACTTTGCTAAATTCACTCATTAGCTCTAGTAATTTTTTTATAATATCTTTAAGATTTTCTATGTACAATATCATGTCATCTGCAAATAGTGAGAGCTTTACTTTTCTTTGCTGATCTGGATTCCTTTTATTTCTTTTTCTTTGATTGCTGTAGCTAGGACTTCCAGAACTATGTTGAATAATAGTGGTGAAAGTGGACACTTGTCTTGTTCCTGAGCTTAGGGGGAATGCTTTCAGTTTTTCACCAATGAGAATAAAATTTGCTGTAGGCTTATCATATATGGCTTTTACTAAGCTGAGNTTCTTTTTCTTTGATTGCTGTAGCTAGGACTTCCAGAACTATGTTGAATAATAGTGGTGAAAGTGGACACTTGTCTTGTTCCTGAGCTTAGGGGGAATGCTTTCAGTTTTTCACCAATGAGAATAAAATTTGCTGTAGGCTTATCATATATGGCTTTTACTAAGCTGAGGTAGGTTTCTTCTATACCCATTTTTTGAAGAGCTTTAATCATAAATGGGTACTGAATTTTGTCAGAGGCTTTTTCTGCATCTATAGATGATCATATGGTTTTAATCTTTCAGTTTGTTAATATGGTGTATCACATTATTTGATTGTGTATATCGAAGAATCCTTGCATTCCTGGAATAAACCCAACTTGATCATTGTGTATGAGCCTTTTGATGTGTTGCTGAATTCTGTTTGCTAAAATTTTGTTGAGGATTTTTGCATCTAGTGAAATTTGCCTGTAGTTTTCTTTTTTTGTGTGTTGTCTTTGTCTGGTTTTGGTATCAGGGTGATGGTGGCCTCATAGAATGAGTTTGGAAGTGTTCCTTTTGCAATTTTTAAAAAGAGTTTTAGAAGGATAAGCATTATCATGACAGAATTCTCCTGTGAAGACATCTGGTCCTGGGCTTTTGTTTTCTGGGAGATTTTTTTTTTTTTTATCACAACTTCAATTTCAGTGCTTGTAACTGATTTATTCAAAATTTTTATTTCGTCCTGGTTCAGACTTGGAAGATTGAACTTATCTAAGAATCTGTCCATTTCTTCCAGGTTATCCATTTTATTGCCATATAATTGTAAAAGAGTTTTAGAAGGATAAGCATTATCATGACAGAATTCTCCTGTGAAGACATCTGGTCCTGGGCTTTTGTTTTCTGGGAGATTTTTTTTTTTTTTATCACAACTTCAATTTCAGTGCTTGTAACTGATTTATTCAAAATTTTTATTTCGTCCTGGTTCAGACTTGGAAGATTGAACTTATCTAAGAATCTGTCCATTTCTTCCAGGTTATCCATTTTATTGCCATATAATTGTTCATAATAGTCTCTTATAATCCTTTGTATTTCTCCCTTGTCTGTTGTAACTTCTCCTTTTTCATTTCTAATTTTGTTAATTTGATTCTTTTCTCTTTTGTCCTAGATGAATCTGGCTAAAGGTTTGTCAGTTTTATTTATCTTCTCAAAGAACCAGTTTTTAGTTTTATTAATCTTTACTATTGTTTCTTTAATTTCTTTTTCACTTATTTTTTGCTCAGATATTTATGATTTGTTTCCTTCTACTAATTTTGGGGGTTTTGTGTTCTTCTTTTTCCAGTTGTTTTAGGTGTAAAGTTAGGTTGTTTTTCTTGTTTCTTGAGATAGGATTGTATTGCTATAAACTTCCCTCTTAGAACTGTTTTTGCTGTAATTGGAATGAAAACTGATCTTTTCCAGTCCTGTGGCCACTGCTGAGTTTTCCAAATTTGCTGACACATTTAGTGCAGCACTTTCAGAGCATCGTCTTTCAGGATTTTAAACTCTAGAGGGGTCTAGTGAATTGCCCTGAGGCACAGATGCAGGAAGAGCAGGTTGGGTAGGCCTTATCGTCATCGGTGTGTTCCTTTAAGAGGGAGGTTCATCGCTGGCAACTGGTGCTCAAGTGGGGCCCAGGGGAGGCCCCAGCGAGAGCCAGGAGCAGGGTTGGGCAACTGGGACCAAGAAGTCTGGCCAGAAGGATGTTTTCAGAGCAACAGAGGAAGCCAGGCCTGAAAGCAGGGGGCCTGAGACCCCAGCCTGGCCGGATCCTGCTCAGAAGGAAGGCTCTTGGCTCCTCTGGGCCAGACCGTGGCTGAGGTTTGGAGGTCAGTGACTTCTGTGTTTGCTCTGGGCGGTATAGCTCCTACCTTGTGTGTTTCAGTTACTTTTGTAAGAACCCTCTGAGGCAGGTACCCTTATTATACTCAATCTCCAGAGGTAGGTGCTGACACGAGAAGAGGATCTCCCAGCATCACAGCAGAGCAGGATTCTCATCCAGTTCTGTTGCCCTAAAAGCTCACATTTTCCCCTGACCCTGACTGTTGGTAGCAGGTCACTAGTCACTGAGTTAATGAATATAGGAGATGTTGACCCTCTTTTTCCCTCCCTGGAATGTAGCCTTCCGAGGGTAGGCAGTCCCGGCCCCGTGGACAGGCAACCTGGGTGTAGCAGGTGTACAGTCAGATTGAGAGTTCACAGGGCTGCCCCGCCACAGCCAGGTGACCTTGGAAAGCCCCCTCCCACTCTGAGCCTGGTCCACATTTATGAATGAGACTTCCGCTGCCAGCCCCCCTGGGCTGTTAGAAAGATGAGGGGTGCAGGGAAGGAGAAGGGCTTAAAGAGGCTCAGGTCAGAAGAGGTCAGGGATGGTTGCTGGTTTTAATTCCATCTCGGTTCAGGGCCAGTGGGAAGTTGGAAAGACTGTGGATGTTGGCTGCTCTTTTCCTCCATTTTTCAAAATGCCAGCAGCGCTTACATTGTTTTCACAGTAAATAAGTCCCTTGAGCTTAAGCTGAACAGCACATGCTCAAAGGTGGTGTTTATGGAGGGGGTGGAGGCTGTTGCTAGGTTGTCAGAGGCCCCTTTGGGGCTCCCTTAGACGAAGCCAGTGGGGACAGGGATGACCCTGCCCTACTTGGGGCTGGGGGAAGGGGCAGCAGCCCCCCAAACCTGGAGTTAGTGGTCTCTGCAGATCAGAATGCAGCCCTAGAACTGGGAGATCCTGGGCAAGTCACTCCTCAGCTTTCAAACTGCACTTGTGGGATGAAGCTGGGGGTTGTGGCGGGGATTAGGTGGTGGTGAGGAGTCCCCCTGAGAGGGGCCTTAGAGGTTATCTGATCCAGAACTATCAGATGCAGAAAGAGGCCCAGAGAAGGGAAGGCCTTGATCAAGGCCTCTGAGGTAGGTCTCCGAGGTTCAATCCAGGTTGGTCTACCTCCAAATTCAGGTTTTTATGACCTGTCCTCCTCTGAAATGTCAGCCCTACCAAGACTGAACTGGTGGGTTGATTTGTTAGGGGAGTGTAATCTCCTCGGTTCTGTCTCGTCACAACAAAGATTTGAAGCGACGGACATAAAAGCCCTCGGCGCCTCACAGCTCTCAGTCTGTCTGTGTTATAATTCTTGGACAGATCAGTCTTATTTAGAAAATAAAGGAAAAATACATCCTCGAGGCTTGAGGGCATGCCGACACAAAGATGCGAAGAGAAGAGAGAGAGAGAAAGCATGTGCACCGGAGAGAAAGACCGCAGCCCTTTGGCTCCTGTTTTTATATGTTTTTTATCCTCCCCTTGGGCCTGCCCTATGTGAACTGGGCCAGCCAGAAGTGCTGTTTGTTCCACCTGAGGTCCTCACTAGCGTCCTCGGACCTTCCTTTGTTCTGTTTTTGCGGGCTTTTCCCTTGTCTTTTAGCCACCGCTATTCTGGACTCCTTTCTCCTATTCTAATTACCTAACAGAGTCATTCAGAGCTGGCTTTGTGCCAGGCCCTGTGCTGGGCATCAGGTAATCAGAGCCAGACCTTGCCCTTGGAGAGCCCCAGCTGGTGGGAGTGTGCGGGGAGGCTCCTAGGGAGGAAGAGGTCTGCCCCAAATTAGCAAGGGCTCAGGAAGGCTCTGGGCTTCCCAGAGGCTCGGCAGTAAAGAATCAGCTTGCAATGCAGGAGTTGCAGGTTCGATCCCTGGGTTGAGAAGATACCTTGAAGGAGGGCATGGCAACCCACTCCTGTGTTCTTGCCTGGAGAATCTCATGGACACAGGAGCCTGGTGGGCTACAGTCCATAGGGTTGCAAAGAGTCGGACACAGACTGAAGCGCCTTAGCATGCACGTAGGAAGGCTCTGCAGAGGAAATGTGGAAGCTGGGCCTTTAGCGCTGAGTAAGGGTTGCTCTGAGGACAGATGGTAAACCAAGGCTGGAAGTGGAGGCTGGAAACCCTCTGCAGTGCTGTGCATGCTAAGTCACTTCAGTCATGTCTGACTCTTTGTGACCCTAAGGACTGTAGCCCACCATGCTCACCTGTCCATGGGATTCTCTAAGCAAGGGTACTGGAGTGAACTGCCATGCCCTCCTCCAGGGGATCTGCAGTGATAGGGACCTGCACGTGCCATTGGGGGTGGTGGGAGGGAGCGGGATGTAGGTCTGGGGACAAATCTGGGGAGAACCTTGATCCATGAGAACAAAGCGTGGCCGTTGCTTNGTGTAAAGTTAGGTTGTTTTTCTTGTTTCTTGAGATAGGATTGTATTGCTATAAACTTCCCTCTTAGAACTGTTTTTGCTGTGTCCCATGGGTTTTGAGTTGTCGTGTTTTCATTGTCATTCGTTTCTAGAATTTTTTTTATTTCCCTTTTGTTTTCTTCAGTAACCTATTGGTTATTTAGAAACATGTTGTTTAATCTCAATATATTTGTTTTTCTCACAGTATTTTTCTTATAATTGATATCTAGTCTTGTAGTACTGTGTTCAGAGAAGATGTTTGATATAATTTCAATTTTCTTAAATTTACTGAGGTTTGATTTGTAACCCAAGATGTAGTCTATCCTAGAGAATGTTCCATGTGCACTTGAGAAGAAGGTGTATTTTTCTGCATTTGGATGGAATGTCCTGAAGATATAATTTAGATCCATCTCATCTAATATATCATTTAAGGTTTGTGTTTCCTTATTAATTTTCTGTTTTGATGATCTGTCCATTGGTGTGAGTGAGGTGTTAAAGTCTCCTACTGTTATTGTGTTAATGCTTGATCATTATGTAGTATCCTTCCTTATCTCTTGTAATCTTCTTTATTTTAAAGTCTATTTTGTCTGATATGAGGATTGCTACTCCAGCTTTCTTTTGCTTCCCATTTGCATGGAATATATTTTTCCATCCTCTCACTTTCAGTCTATAAGTGTCTGTAGGTCTGAAATGGATTCTTGTAGACAGGATATATATGAATCTTATTTTATATCCTTTCAGCCACTCTGTGTCTTTTGGTTGGTGCATTTAATCCATTTACATTTATAGTAATTATTGATATATATGTTCCTATTGCCATTTTCTTAATTGTTTTGGGTCGATTTTGTAGACCTTTTTTTGTTCTCTTGTCTTTCTTGACTATATAAGTCCCTTTAACATTTGTTGTAAAGCTGGTGTGGTGTTACTGAATTCTCTTAGCTTTTGCTTGTCTGAAAAGCTTCTATTTCTCTATCAATTTTGAATGAGATCCTTGACATGTACAGTAATGTTGGTTGTAGATGTTTCTCTTTCAATACTTTAAATATATCCTGCCATTCCCTTCTGGCCTGCAGAGTTTCTGCTGAAAGATCAGCTGTTAAGCGTATAGGGTTTCCCTTGTATGTTACTTGATGCTTTTCCCTTGCTGCTTAATAAATAATGTTCTTTCTTTGTGTTTAGTCTTTGTTAGTTTGATTAGTATATATCTTGGCATGTTTCTCCTTGGGTTTAATCCTTTATTGGATTCTTTGTCCTTCTTGGACTATTTCCTTTTCCATGTTGGGGATATTTTCAACTCTAATCTCTTCAAAAATGTTTTCATACACTTTCTTTTTCTTTTCTTCTTCTGGGGCCCCTCTAATTCGAGTGTTGGTGTGTATGATATTGTCCCCGAGGTCTCTGAGACTATCTTCAGTTCTTTTCATTCTTTTTACTTTGTTCTACTCTTCAGAAGTTATTTCCATCATTTTATCTTCCATCTCACTGATTCGTTCTTCTGCAGGTGTTCTGGCAGCACCAGGTACTCAGGGGAGTTGGTGGCTAGGAGAGCAGGAAATATAGTGCTCTAGAAGGGTACGGAAACCCGTATTGGCCAATACAATCCAGTATTCTTGCCTGGAGAACCCCCCTCCCTGACAGAGAAGCCTGGCAGGCCACAGTCCACAGGGCCTCAAAGAGTTGAACATGACCAAAGAAACTGTGTGTATAGATGCAAGACTATTTTGCCTGTGGCAGCTCTGCCTCAGTGATAGTTGAGTGTGAACGTGGTGCAGCTGCTTGGCTTGTGGGGACCCTGGAGGTGCCATATGTGCAGGGACACGGACTGCCTCCGCTGCAGGAGTTATCGCCCTATCAAAGTCATTTAGTGAGATTCTTGGAGTGGGCTATCAGAAACCCACTTTGGCTAGTCTTTCTCCGTAGCTCTGCCCAATCAGGCACTTAGAGGGCTCCCTTGCCTGGGGTCCTTCTCTGTTGTTTGGAGTATCAGTCACTTAAAGGAGCACCTTGAGTGGGGTCCTATTCTGTAGTTCAGTGCAACAGGCGTTTGATGGGCCAGCCTCTCGCTATTGTTCAGCTGCCAGTGCTGGCATGTGGTGGGGAAAGAGGCTATGGTGATGGCTCCACCCCCTATATATGACTCAGCAGTATCGCCTTGCTTCCAAGTCTGCCCTCTTTCCTCCTCCACAGGCATTTCCCACCATAATCTCCTCCCTCACATCCCCTCGATCAGTCTCTCCACAGTCATCAGCAGCTCTCACCCTGGGATTGCTCCACAATCCCTAAACTCTGGCTCCCAGCCATTGCACCTGTCTGGGGTATGTATGGTTGTGCAAGGACTGTTGGATTCTCATTCATTTAGGCTGCCACAGATCAGGTGTTTCATTTTCAGTTTTAAATATTTCTCCTCTGACTCAGATCCCCTATGTGGGGATCAGACTCCTGCTTCAGTTCCCCCACCCACTGAGGGCAGGGCCATTCCTCCTAACACTCCTGTTTTTCCTAGTTCCCTCATCCTACAGAGTTTTGAGTGGGTCTGCATATTCTCTTCTGCTGGTCAAGTACTCCTGCCTGCTCTCAGCTGGTGTTTTGCATACACTTCTGTGTCTGAAGGGGTATTCCTGATGTATCTGTGGAGAGAGATGTACTTCACATCCACCTACTCCTCTGCCATCTTGTTCCTCATTTATTTTTATAGTAGCTGCTAATCAGTCTCATCTTCTCTCAATGTTTTGACCCATATGAGTGAGTGCTGTGTCCCATTCCTTCTCATAGTGGCATTTTTCTCTTTGAAATTTAAATAATTTGGTTGGATTACAACCTCATATTTCTGATGGACTTGAGAAAAACTATGATGTAAGAGTTTTTTGAGTTTATATTACAGTTAGAATGGAAGCAACATTCCTTCCAACTTTTTACATCCTAGCCAGAAGCAGAAATCTATTTTTGCTCTGGCTATAGCCACATAATCTAAAGGTTAATGAAGTAATATGCAGTAAAGGTCTGTATAGTCAAAGCTATGGGTTTTCCAGTAATTATGTATGGATCTGAGAGTTGGATCATAAAGAAGAAGGCTGAGACGTGATGAATTGATGCTTTCAAACTGTGGTGTTGGAGAAGACTCTTGAGAGTCTCTTGTACTGCAAGGAGATCAAACCAGTCAATCCTAAAGGAGATCAACCCTAAATATTCTTTGGAAGGACTGATGCTGAAGCTGAAGCTCCAATACTTTGGCTACCCAATGTGAAGAGCCAAGTAATTGGAAAAGACTCTGATGATGGGAAAGATTGAATGCAAAAGGAGAAGGGGGTGGCAGAGGATGAGATAGTTATATAGCATCATCTACTCAATGGACATGAATGTGAGCAGACTCCAGGAAATAGCGAAGAATGGGGAAGCCTGGCATGCTGCTGTTCATGGGGTTGCAAAGAGCTAGACAGGACTTAGCAACTGAAAAATAACAATGCTGAACTAAGAAAGTAAACTAGCACTTTAGCTTTCTACTGCTAATTTCCTAATTTATTTTTAAATTAAAATATCTAAATTATTTAAATAAGTTAAGCAATGTTGGAAAGGGCAGACATTGTGGACAATAGGATTGCTAATCTACACTTCCAGTAAAATCATATAATCCACTGCCTATTCAAAGTACAGGACAATGGTTGTTTAGCATCAGCCACTAAATAGAGAAATGACAGAGAAGTGGTGAGATCTCAAACACATTTGTCTATTAAGTGACACTGTTGGTAGAATAGAGTCATTTGATCATAATGGATATTCCCCTACTGCTGCCTGTATTATTTTTTAAAGGATTAGATTGCTCGTATTTACTATTTTTCTTAATATTCCATGGAATTCTTTCAAATTTTAGAGTGTTTTCTCCCTGAAATTTTCAATGAGCTTGAACTAGTGTTGGCCAAAATGTCCGTTCATAATTTTCCATTACATTGTGTGGAAGAATCAGAACTAACATTTTGGCCAGTCCTATATAACAACTGCTTTTAATATAAAGATGACAATCAAACTAAAATCCAAATGAATATAATCTTAAAATAAAAAAGAGGGTAAACTGACAAAGACAACTTTATTTCAAGCATAGTCAATCAACAACATATCTCAGTTGCTGTCAGTGTAAGCTTAATTCAATTTTTGATACATTATAGATGCTATATAAAGTATCAAATTGTGAATTATAATTTGGATGGCTGTTTATGTTCCCTGGACTGAGTTTAGGCAAGAAAAATACCCCAAGAGGTTTTATAAACCATTTTAACAATGTAGACAGAAATAAAACAGTTTTACACACTAATGCTTAGTTCAACTGAATATTAAATTAAATTAACTGGAACATCCTATTCCCAGAGAAATTCAGTTAATAGTGGTTTTATAATAACAAGAATGTCTTAGAAATATTTACAAGAATTTTTTTCTGAGAAGGTCACTGAATTTTCATCAGTATAACTGAAGATCCCTGTGAAGAAGAGAAATGTCTTATCACTAAAGTAAAGTGGAAATTACTTTGTTGTGTCCAACTTTTTGTGACCCCATGAACTGTGGCCCACCAATATGCTCTGTCCATGGGATATTCCAGGCAAGAATACTAGAGTGGATTGCCCTTACCTTCTCCAAGGGATCTTCTTAACCCAGGGACTGAACCCAGGTCTCCTGGATTGCAGGTAGATTCTTTACGATCTGAGTCATTGGGGGTTTTATCATGACTAATTGACAAATGAAAGGTATAAACAGTTAAGTATCATCACAGAACACTTTGGTAGAAAACTAAACACATTTTCATTTGGGTTAATTTATAAATGTATGAAATAAATAATCTAAGTCATTCTTAAAACTTTTTAAAAAGTCCCAAGAATACACAATGTATTTATACTGCTATTGCTAGAGATTATCTGACATTTAATGATATGAAGCAATCAATAAGAGAACCATTGTATTAAAAACACTAGTATCTAATCATGCATGTATATCAAAGATTAATAATCTTTTAATAAACTTCATCTTAGAAAAGTACAGCATCATTAACTTTCAAGTGCATCATTAATTTTAGTCTCAAATAAAATATGCCTTTATGAACACTTGATATTTTTGTTCATGATATCTGTTTGCTTTCTTTTCAGTTCAGCTCAGTTCATTTGCTCAGTCATGTCCAACTCTTTGCAACCCCATGGACAGCAGCATGCCAGGCCTCTCTATCCATCGTCAACTCCTGGAGTTTGCTCAAACTCATGTCCATTGAGTGGATGATGACCTCCAACCATCTTATCCTCTTTCACCCGCTTCTCATGCCCTCAATCTTTCCCAGCATCAGGGTTTTTTCCCAATGAGACAGCTCTTCACCTCAAGTAGCCAAAATACTGGAGCTTCAGTTTCAGCATCAGTCCTTCCAATAAATACTTAAGGTTGATTTCCTTTAGGATTAACTGGTTTGATTTCCTTGCACTCCAAGGGACTCTCAAGAGTCTTCTCCAGCACCAGATTTTTAAAGCGTCAATTCTTCAGATAATTTAGTCAATAATGGACCCTTTAAAGCTCCCAATATAAGTCCTATGAACCTACATAGACCAACCCTAACTCTCTTTTCTCACAAGTATCTTTCAGGAACACAGTTCATGAACTATAATGAATATGTTGTTTTTCTCTACACACATCCCTTCTTCAAGCTCTCTTTGCTTCTTTTACTCCTTTTTAGCCTTTGGTCGACTATATCTTAATGGCATGTGGTTGCAGTGATCAGAGTATATACTGTGTTTCTAGTAGAGACACTTGTCTAGTAGAGACACTAGTGTTTTTCATACAATGGTTCTTTTATTGATTGCATCATATATTTAAATGTTGGATAACCTCTAGCAATAGCAGTATAAAACCAGGACCCTTCCTGATCTTCTTCCTTAACTTAATTAAAATCTTTCTTTTTTTCTTAAAGTAATTTAAGTGATATTTCTGTTTCTTCATTAGCCATGATGGGCTTTTTATAGTCTTTGTCTATATCATATTCTTCTTTTACTTTCCCTTCAGTGTCTAGCTTACTCTAGACTATTTATCACAGTGGTGATATCTTTTCAACGTATTGCATTGTTTTTTCAATATTTTCACAAAATGAATTTCCCACAAATAAGCAAAAATGTGTTATATCATCACGTGGAATAGTGTGTACCAACACTTTCTTTGTTCTGAAAAATTGTCTTTCTACTAATCAAACCAAGTGGGTATTACTTTGTTGGCACTCAATCACCTAACATTTTTGCATAGAGTTTATGATCAAGTGAGTACCAGGGGACCATCAGAGGGAAGAAAGAGGGTAAGCTTAGAGTATTAGATAAAACTCTTGGATGCTCTCTGCTGGGGTTGCCTCCAGGCACAAGTCACTACTCCTCTTAAAGTAGTTTGCTTTTGGAAACCCTTCTCCAGGTTTCTGTAACCTGTCCCTGCTTTTAGTTGAGGCTTGCTAACAACTTCATTGCTGTGAGCTTAGCTACCTTTGAGGTTCTTCTGTAGTTAGTCCACACCCTTGTTTAATGTCATTGCCCATAAACTTTCTTAAAATTATCTTATTTTGAGTGTGATATTTATTTCCTAACTCAAGTATTTTAAAAAGTTAAAAACAAATATGAATCCTTTACTTGTGCATGTGTAAACACTCTGTCATGTCTGACTCTGTGACACTCTGGATGATAGCTTGCTGGCCACCTCTGTCCAAGGGATCTTTTAGGCAAGAATACTGGACTGAGTTGCCATTTTCTTCCTCCAAGGGATCTTCCTGACCCAGGAATCAACCCTGGGTCTCTTGTGTCTCCAGCATCGCAGTCAGAGTCTTTACCCACTGGACCGTCAGGGAAGCCCTCTTGTACCTGATTGGAAGACATCTCTCTTACATACTGATATTCAAAGATTCAGGTTACAAAGTTAAAACATCAAAATAAGAATTTAACCACATGGTCTGATTTTATTTTTATTTTCTTAACTTTGCTATTCAATAGGATGACATTGATCCCTCTCTCTAAAGAAAAAATCATAATAAGGTATTGAATCTTAAGCTAAATGCTTTACTAAAGAGTCATATATAACTTCTGACTCAGTAAGAACAAGTCAGACTTTTAAAATCAGACCATTTGGTTAAAATTTCAATTTTGCTATTTTAAAGTTGTGACTTGAATCTATGAATCTCAGTATTCTTTTTTGTACCACAGGGATTGCAATGTATCATTCTAAAGGTGGTTGTGAGAAGTAATTGGGATAAATATTTAAAGTGTAATGTAGAGAAAGTGTAGCTTAGTAGATATCTTTCATCATTTTATTCCTCTTTGACTTTCATATATTTTATAGCAGATTGTAGCGTTAGGTAAATGGTGCATGCTGGGCACAAAATGAGAGGAGAATCGGCATTTGCTTGTTAGTTTTTAGACAGCATGACACTGTCTCTAGTTTAATAACCTCCCACATTATCTTATTATCTTGCACATTTTGGAAAATATTTGAATGAGTTGTGGCATCCTGGATTCTACTCTCTTATCTGGCATCAGTTATATGATTATTTATAAAAAGAACATCTCAAATAGAAAATTGTGAGTCTGAGTGAACTCCGGGAGATGGTGATGAACAGGGAGGCCTGGCGTGCTGCAATTCATGGGGTTGCAAAGAGTCGGACACAACTGAGCAACTGAACTGAACTTAGAGTAGACACTTTTGATTATATATTTGTTACTGAGTTTAAGTTCATGTTGTTCACTGCATGAGAGGCCAATAATAAAGAGACAAGATGTTGGGGAAAAGAATAGAGACCTTATTCAGAAACATAGCATACCAAGAAGATGGTGGACTAATGTTTAAAAGAACCATCTTAAAAATAAATAAATAAATAAAAGAACCATCTTCCCTGAGTTAGAATCCAAGCTTCTTTAACACTAAAGAAGAGGAAGTGAAGTCCTGATTCTAGTCAGACCCCAGAGGGGATGTGTTTATTTCTTCCTTCCTGCAGTCATTCACCTGTGAAGGCAATGGCACCCCGCCCCAGTACTCTTGCCTGGAAAATCCAATGGACGGAGTAGCCTGGTGGGCTGCACTCCATGGGGTCGCTAACAGTCGGACAGACTGAGCGACTTCACTTTCACTTTTCTCTTTCATGCGTTGGAGAAGGAAATGGCAACCCACTCCAGTGTTCTTGCCTGGAGAATCCCAGGGATGGGGGAGCCTGGTGGGCTGCCGTCTATGGGGTCACACAGAGTCGGACACGACTGAAGTGACTTAGCAGCAGCAGTCATTCACAGGTGGGACTGGTAAGGATGTTCCCTGTGACCTAAACAAAGGTACTTTAGCTTAACACTCATTATATTGGAGGCAGGATTCCCAAAGAAGGGTTATTATGTATAATTCAACTTATAGGCAGCAACACTTTAGTGATTAACTTGTAATAGAATACAAAGGTTTTTCGTTGTTACATTTTGTAGAACCAACATTTATATATAGAATAGGTGATTAATATAAGTAGTTTATAAATGTTCAGAGTTCATTACATATATTTTAGTTTATATATAAGGAGTTCAAAAAGTTTTTAAAAATATTTATACTCTAATAAATGTTAAATCACTTCAGTCATGTCCAACTCTGAGACCCTATGGACTACAGTTTGCCAGGGTCCTCTAATAAATACCAACAATGAATGGTTATACAAATTATTTTTCTGAAAGTTTTCTGTCTATGTAAATATACACAACCTTTGTTGCTGTCATATTGATTTGGAGACCCATTACCAGAGCTCCCAGGCAACAGGTTTTTATCCTTTTGCAGAAGCTATGAGTACAAATTAAATATCCTTATTTGATCAAATTGGAAGCTTGAATAAGTGCTACAAACTGATTTTCTGACTTTATTAAAATGCCGATTTCCCTGATAGCTCAGTTGGTAAAGAATTCACCTCCATTGCAGGAGACCCTGTATTGATTCCTGGGTTGGGAAGATTCCCTGGAGAAGGGATAGGGTACTCATTCCAGGATTTTTAAGCTTCCTTTGTGGCTTAGCTGATAAAGAATTTGCTTGCAATGCAGGAGACCTGGG
The DNA here is from genome assembly GCA_006410675.1 of Oreotragus oreotragus. Lineage (NCBI taxonomy): Eukaryota > Metazoa > Chordata > Mammalia > Artiodactyla > Bovidae > Oreotragus > Oreotragus oreotragus. The sequence goes on from SJYX01020971.1 coordinate 125,573, forward strand.
TTTGATCCCTAGGTTGGGAAGATCCCCTGGAGAAGGGAAAGGTTACCATTCCAGTATTCTGGCCTGGAGAATTACACAGTCTGTATAGTCCATGGGGTCACAAAAAGTCGGACACAAATGAGTGACTTTCACTTCACCTAATAATGAAAATAATATTTATTAATCTTGATGTAATTAAATGGCATTTATAGAAGATGTAATATTATTACATAGTAATGAAAGGTGTTAAATACTATTTAATACAATAGTGCTTTATAATTGTAATATATCTAATAAGTATTAAACATAGCAGTTAACATACTATTGAGTTAGATTACAATATTGTAAGTAAGAGGTAAATATTTATATGAATAACATATTAACATAATTGTATTTCACCAGCAGGGTACAATTGCATTAATAACTACATATTCTCTTCTTAATATCTAATAATACCAAAGCAAGTATCATTAAAGATGAAAAGTAGGAAATAATTTTGCATGTAAATAAACAGCAATGACTATGAGTACACACAATAAATGTAATCCCACGATTCCATCTTTTCAGTGATTCATACCAAACACTGAATATTTATTTTTTAATAAGAAAAGAAAAATGATCTAAGACAAGTAAACAAAGGCTGAAAGATATGATATGACACAAACACTTTGGTACAATAACTCTATTTGCTAACTTTAAAAAATGTATTTGTTATTTTTAAATGTTTTGGCCACAGCACATGGAATCTTAGTTCCCAGTCAGGGATTAAACCTGTATTCCCTGCAGTGGAAGCATACTATCTTAATGACTGGACTGCTAGGAAAGTCTTTTTGTTTTTTCACTGTAATGGCACCCCACCCCAGTACTCTTGCCTGGAAAATCCAATGGACGGAGTAGCCTGGTGGGCTGCACTCCATGGGGTTGCTAACAGTCGGACAGACTGAGCGACTTCACTTTCACTTTTCTCTTTCATGCTTTGGAGAAGGAAATGGCAACCCACTCCAGTATTCTTGCCTGGAGAATCCCAGGGATGGGGGAGCCTGGTGGGCTGCCGTCTATGGGGTCGCACAGAGTTGGACATGACTGA
>SJYX01020971.1:137370-181821 GCA_006410675.1 Oreotragus oreotragus
TCCGTTTCTTCCTTCGGGGAGAAGGCGACACCTGGCCTTGGAGGGCAGCTTCGTTTGAGACCTCTGGGCATAGCTGGCTGAGGAGTTGGGGAGGATTTGGGGGCGGGATGAGGATAAGTGGGTCTGCTAAGAGACGGAGTACCCTGGACTGGGAATCTTCAGTCCAGATGATGCCGGAGGCGAGACTGGACCATTAGGTCAGGCTACCCAAGCACACCCATTAGAGGGGTTATCACGGGCCACCGGCCCTGAATCGTCCATAAGGGATATAGCTCAGGAGAGGCTGCTTCAGAAATGGTCCCCATGCCCGTTTACCTTTGCATCTCAATGACCAAGCTCTCCAGGCAGCAGGATCCAGTATCCACATTTCTCACAAGTAACCTGTAGCCTTTAGGACAGATCTCAGAGGATCCTAGGTGTGGATAACTTTTAGGTTTAAATTTACTTTGTTACTGATCTTCGCTTTCTTTCACCTAGTGAGCAGTAACAACATGTCAGGGTGGGAGTCTTACTACAAAAATCAGGGTGATGAGGAAGAAGATCAAGAAGAGGGCCTCGAAGCAGGTGGTAAGTGACTTTCATTAACATGTACCATTGTGTGTGTGTGAAAGCTTTCCCTGCCTATCTCTGCTGGATGATCCTTGTTGCCTCCTGGCCCACCCTTCTCTCCCCAAAGAATCTCCAGTACTTTCCTCCCTTTGAACTTTGCAGAGCTGCTCTGAAAGTGAAAATGAAAGTTGCTCAGTCATGTCTGACTCTTTGCGACCCCGGTGTACTATACAGTCCATGGAATTCTCCAGGCCAGAATACTGGAGCAGGTAGCCGTTCCCTTCTTCAGGGGATCTTCCCAACCCAGGGATCGAACCCAGGTCTCCCAAATTGTAGGCAGATTCTTTACCAGCTGAGCCACCAGGGAAGCCCTAGGCACTTTTATTCGGGTCCTACTCTAGTCTATGGTACATTCCTAGTCTTAAACTTTTGCTGGGCACTGATAGATTGAGCTCCAATAAATTACACTGAAACATTTGTATTAAGGGTCACAAGAGGAGAGCGAAAAAGTTGGCTTAAAGCTCAACATTCAGAAAATGAAGATCATGGCATCCGGTCCCATCACTTCATGGGAAATAGATGGGGAAACAGTGGAAACAGTGTCAGACTTTATTTTGGGGGGCTCCAAAGTCACTGCAGATGGTGACTGCAGCCATGAAATTAAAAGACACTCCTTGGAAGAAAAGTTATGACCAACCTAGATAGTATATTCAAAAGCAGAGACATTACTTTGCTGACTAAGGTCCGCCTAGTCAAGGCTATGGTTTTTCCTGTGGTCAAGTATGGGTGTGAAAGTTGGACTGTGAAGAAGGCTGAGCACCGAAGAATGGATGCTTTTGAACTGTGGTGTTGGAGAAGGCTCTTGAGAGTGCCTTGGACTGCAAGGAGATCCAACCAGTCCATTCTGAAGGAGATCAACCCTGGGATTTCTTTGGAAGGATGATGCTAAAACTGAAACTCCAGTACTTTGGCCACCTCATGCAAAGAGTTGACTCATTGGAAAAGACTCTGATGCTGAGAGGGATTGGGGGCAGGAGGAGAAGGGGATGACCGAGGATGAGATGGCTGGATGGCATCACTGACTCGATAGACGTGAGTCTGAGTGAACTCCGGGAGATGGTGATGAACAGGGAGGCCTGGCATGCTGCGATTCATGGGGTCGCAAAGAGTCAGACACGACTGAGCGACTGAACTGAACTGAACTAGGTGGTTCAGGTAAGACCCTTCCTCACCCAGGAAACTAGTTTTTCTCATTCTTGGACCTCAGTGCAAAAATGCTTTCACGCTACAATAACTGCAGCAACCAGAGTAAATGTTAGCAACACAGATACAAGAGTCATTCCTTCACCTTAGCCTGGTGTTTTGGGAGTATGTGTTCAGGCAACACAGTAACACATATGCCAAAGGAAAAGAAACAAGGGTTGCATGTCTTGTTCAGTTAATAAATTGCATCCAACTCTGGGACCCCATGGACTACAGTACGCCAGGCTCCCCTGTCTTTCATTGTCTCTCAGAGTTTGCTCAGATTCATGTCCACTGGAGCAGTATGCTATCTAACCATCTCATCCTCTGCTGCTCCCTTCTCCTTTTGCCTTCAGTCTTTCCCAGCGTCAGGGTCTTTTCCAGTGAGTTGGCTTTTTGCATCAGGTGGCCAAAGTATTGGAGCTTCAGCATCAGTCCTTCCAATGAATGAAGTGAAGTGAAGTCGCTCAGTCGTGTCCGACTCTTTGCGACCCCATGGACTGTAGCCTACTAGGCTCTTCTGTCCATGGGATTTTCCAGGCAATAGTCCTGGAGTGGATTGCCATTTCCTTCTCCAGGGGATCTTCCCAACCCAGGGATCGAACCCAGGTCTCCTGCATTGTAGACAGACGCTTTACCATCTGAGCCACCAGGGAAGTCCATATTCAGGGTTGATTTCTTTTAGGAAATCATGTACTCTACATTCTGGTTAATTTAAGTCCCGGGTAGAAAATTTTAAAGTATTTTTATTAAAAGTGAGAAATATAAGAAGTATAAAAATGAAAGATCTGTAATCTACATAATCTACCACCCTTACACAGCCATTACTAGCATTTTGGCAGTTAGCATATTTCCTTCCTATATTTCAGACTGTGTATTTCCTAAGTATATATAGTCTGCTTTTGTTTGTATCTGATTTTTATATAATTCTGATCATAGTGCTTATATTTCTTCCTTTTTAATTTATACTTTCAAAATTTATGTTTTCCAAAAAGAATTTTAAACATAACTTTGTGTGCCTTTTTTCTTTGCTGTACTGTAGATACATCTTTCCATGTAACTGCAAATATAGCCTCTATGACTCATTTTAAATGTGCTGTGATTTTTTTCAGTCTGCTTTTCTTTGGACATTTTAGTTTTCAGTTTCTTACTTTAATAAACAACATTGTGGAAATTTTTGCATAGGGTTTTTCCACATCTTATTTTCTTAATATATATTCTTAAGAGGTAAAATTTATTGGCTCAAGGTAGAATTTTTCTTCAAGGTTCTTGACACGTATTGCTATATTGTTTTAGAAAAGATGGGTAAATAAATTTATTGCATTAGGAAGAACCATAGTCAAAAAGGAGACAACCAGATATTATATGTCTTTTTATGAAAAACTCAGCATCACCTATAATGTAATTATGCTAGGGGAAAAAAAAAAAAGAAATAAAATCAAATCTGATGAAGTCTCTATAGGTCCTTTGTGGAAGAGACCGAACTATGTTAATCTACATCAAAAGAATGTAGTCAAGCAAGATCCAGAAGGTGGAAAACTATATGGCATAGTATCTAGGTTCTTCGGCAAATAAATTATAAGAGACAAAAGACAGAGGGGCTATCCATGGATTAAGAGGCTTTAAAACCTGTTGTTGTTTTTTTTTAAGTCAAAACCAGTGTGTAGGAATGTTGGCTTGGATGATTAAACTATAAAGAAAAATAATGAAAAATGATTACCAAAGTCAGGATGGTGGTTACTCTTGGGAGGAAGGTGGGTGTTAAAATTGGAAGGGGACCTGGAGAGGGCTTCAGGGGTGACTGGCAAGATTCAATTTCCTGGTGTGGTGTTGATTTGAAGAATGCTCGCCTTTTTTTTTGGTTGCATTGCGTGAGTATGGCTTGCCAAATCTTAGTTCTCTGGCCAGGGATTGAACCCCTGTCCTCAGCAGTGAAAGCATGGAGTCCTAACTACTGGACCACAAAGGAATTCCGTAGGGGTGTTCATCTTGTAATAATTCATCAGGTTATAGTTTTGCTTAATGGGCTTTTTTCTCTTTGTTTTATATGAATAATAAACATGATAAATGTGAAACAACTACAAATATTTCCTTCAAATTTTTTTTCCCCCCATAGGAGATTATTCATATTCAGGAAGAGATAGTTTGATTTTCTTGGTTGATGCTTCCAGGGCCATGTTTGAATCTCAGGATGAAGATGAGTTGACTCCTTTTGACATGAGTATCCAGGTGAGACTACCTTTTCATTTAATTAAACAAACAAAAAAGTATTAACACCCGTTTAAAAAATGTGGACTCTTAGAAAAGTTGGTTTGGATTGATAAATGGTGATTAGCCTCCTAGGATGGCTACCTATACTTGCAGCTGAAAAAGAGGAGCAGGAGTTGGAGAGCAGGCCCATTTTATTTTGGGTTTGAACTTCTGACCCTGGGAAGAAGTTTGCTCCCACCTTCTGTGTTAGCTCTGGTAGTAGAAGTTGGCTCCTCTTTCTCTAGAGATGGCTTGTGTAAAGGAAGGAAGGAAGTTCCAACAGTTATGCTGTGAGGTAAGTCCTTTTGTAAGTGATTATGTGGAAGCTGAGTATTACTTGTGATTGTGGAAGATTATTACAACCAGAGGACAAACAACCTAATTTTTTTTTATTAAGTTTATTTTGGTTGTGCTGGATCTTCACTGCTGCACGCGGGCTTTCTGTAGTTGCAGCGAGGCAGGGCTGCTCTCTGTTTACACTGTAAGGGCTTCTCAGTGCGGTGGCTTCTTCTTGCAGCACGTGGGCTCTAGGCAATGCAGGCTCAGTGATTTTGGCTCCTGGGCTCTAGAGCCCGGGCTCAATAGTTACGGTACACTGGCTTAGGTGATCCTTGGGATGTGGGATCTTCCTCCACCAGGAACTGGACTCATGTCACCTGCATTGGTAGGAGGAGTCTTTTGTTTGTTTGTTAATACTTATTTATTTATTAGGCTGTGTTGGTCTTAGTTGCAACACTCGAGCTCTCTGGTTGTGCACATGAACTTAGTTGCTCCATGGCAGGTGGGGTCTTAGTTCCCCTACCAGGGATGGAACCCATCTCCTTTGCATTGCAAGGCAAATTCTTAACAACTGGACCACGAGTGAAGTCCCTGGCAGGAGGATTCTTATCCACTGTACCACCAGGGAAGCCCTGGAAAACCGAATTTAGAAATGAGCACAAGACTTGAATATACATTTCTCTAAAGATGTTCATATGTCCAAAAGCACATGAAAAGATGCTCGACATCTAGAGGCATTCAGTTCAGTCCAGTTCAGCCGCTCACTCATGTCCGACTCTTTGCGACCCCATGAATCGCAGCATGCCAGGCCTCCCTGTCCATCACCAAGAGAGAGAGAGAGAGAGAGAGAGAGAGAGAGAGAGAGAATGAATGAATGTTGCCGTTAAGAAAGTAGAGGAGAGGAAGAGGTTGATATTCCTTGGTTTACACAGAAAGCCAATAAAGCCCCTACACGGGACTTGCTCTGTTCACAAAGGCCTCAGGCTCCCTCTCGCCCTCAGGCGAAGGCGCAGAGCACCTTCTCGAGAGGGTGTTAGAAGCCCAGGCAGGAAAGTGAACTCAGAGAGCCTCTGCGCTCCAGGGTAATCACCTGAAAAAGAAAGAGAAAGAATGACACGGGGAAACCAAGCCTCAGTGAGCAAGGCCTACAACTTTATTTTCAAAAGGAGCTTTTATACCTTAGGTTGTACATAGAGAATAATGGAAGATGCAGAGTCATGCAGGATCAGCAGTCCTGACCCTTATCGAGACCAGGCTTTCTTTCTGCATACCTTTCCATTTAAAGAGGTCTTAGGTGATTTACATCATCTTCTGGCCAGGAGGCCTGATAACATTTTATGACTCTTTCTTCTGATAAAGGTTAATCAACCAAAAAACTTATTTTCTCTAAAGGTGATTTTTCTAAAGTCTAGCACCATTCTCCGAAAGCACTAGATAAAGTTGCATTCCTATAGGGCAAAGGTGCAGTGGGCTATAACAAAGAATTTATTAACTCAAGGTTTAATGTTGTTAATACCAAGGCTACTACTTATATTTCTGTATATCAACTATATTAATTAATGCACTCCCAGGCACACAACGAAAGATATGAAGACGTAGCAGCAAGCATTGGTTCAACAATGAAACCTTCCACCAGTACTACTATAATAATTTTTAACTCCTCGAAAGGCTCTATATTTTTAGAATGTTTTAAGCTTCCTGTGCCTCTCGTGGTTGGGAGGCTGTGAACAATCACAGGCATGGTTATAAAAGTCTGGATAAACCTGTCAGGCAAGTTAGAAAGCCATCAGAAGGGTTTGAATTGAAACACTCCTATTATGCCCAGATTTTCCCTGGTGGCTCAGAGGTTAAAGTGTCTGCCTCCAATGCAGGAGACCTGGGTTCGATCCCTGGGTCGGGAAGATTCCCCTGGAGAAGGAAATGGTAACCCACTCCAGTATTCTTGCCTGGAGAATCCCATGGACGGAGAAACCTGGTAGGCTACAGTCCACAGGGTCGCAAAGAGTCAGACACGACTGAGCGACTTCACTTTCACTTTCACTTATCATGCCCAGGAGACTTATTAACTAGAGCCCTAAGCTTACTTTCTCCCAAAAAAGGTGGTCGGGGATAGCCCCCTGTTAATGTCAGAAAGGTTTAGTGAGAGACATAAAATAGTAAGACAGACAGACATTCTGGTTTTGGGGTAGATGCTCGAGCAGGTCCATGGGGTCCCTCAAGTCCTGATCCACCTTGCCCGTTAAGTCTCTTCTTCATTACCTTGTCATGGGTGGGATCTCCCGTGCTGGCTCCCGGCACTTTCTAAGGCCGACTTGACGTCACATTCCAGGATGTCTGGCTCTAGATGAGTGATCACACCATTGTGATTATCTGGGTCGTGAAGATCTTTTCTGTACAGTTCTTCTGTGTATTCTTGCCACCTCTTCTTAATATCTTCTGCTTCTGTTTGGTCCATACCATTTCTGTCCTTTATTGAGCCCATCTTTGCATGAAATGTTCCCTTGGTATCTCTAATTTTCTTGAAGAGATCTCTAGTCTTTCCCATTCTGTTCTTTTCCTCTATTTCTTTGCATTGATTGCTGAAGAAGGCTTTCTTATCTGTTCTTGCTATTCTTTGGAACTGTGCATTCAGATGCTTATATCTTTCCTTTTCTCCTTTGTTTTTCTCCTCTCTTCTTTTCACAGCTATTCGTAAGTCCTCCTCAGACAGCCATTTTGCTTTTTTGCATTTCTTTTCCATGAGGATGGTCTTGATCCCTGTCTCCTGTACCATGTCATGAACCTCATTTCATAGTTCATCAGGCACTCTATCAGATCTTTAGGCATTAGAGAAGTGCAAACCAAAACCGAAATGAAGTATTATACCCACTGCTGCTACTGCTGCTAAGTTGCTTCAGTCGTGTCCGACTCTGTGCGACCCCATAGATGGCAGCCTACCAGGCTCCCCTGTCCCTGAGATTCTCTAGGCAAGAACACTGGTGTGGGTTGCCATTTCCTTCTCCGATACATGAAAGTGAAGGTGAAGTGGCTCAGTCACATCCGATCCTCAGTGACCCCATGGACTGCAGCCTTCCAGGCTCCTCCGTCCATGGGATTTTCCAGGCAAGAGTACTGGGGTGGGGTGCCATTGCCTTCTCTGATCATACCCACTAGAACTGGCATAATTTAAAAAAAAAAAAAAAAAGAAAAATAGGAAGTGTTGGCAAGGATGTGGAGAAAAGCACTCAGATGCTTATATCTTTCCTTTTCTCCTTTGCTTTTCACTTCTCTTCTTTTCATAGCTATTTGTAAGGCCTCCCCAGACAGCCATTTTGCTTTTTTGCCTTTCTTTTCCTTTGGATGGTCTTGATCCCTGTCTCTTATACAATGTCACGAACCTCATTCCGTAGTTCATCAGGCACTCGATCAGATCTAGGCCCTTAAATATATTTCTCACTTCCACTGTATAATCATAAGGGATTTGATTTAGGTCATACCTGAATGGTCTAGCAGTTTTCCCTACTTTCTTCAATTAGAGTCTGAATTTGGTAATAAGGAGTTCATGATCTGAGCCACAGTCAGCTCCTGGTCTTGTTTTTGTTGACTGTATAGAGCTTCTCTATCTTTGGCTGCAAAGAATATAATCAATCTGATTTTAGTGTTGACCATCTGGTGATGTCCATGTGTAGTCTTCTCTTGTGTTGTTGGAAGAGGGTGTTTGCTATGACTAGTGCATTTTCTTGGCAAAACTCCGTTAGTCTTTGCCTTGCTTCATTCTGCATTCCAAGGCCAAATTTGCCTGTTACTCCAGGTGTTTCTTGACTTCCTACTTTTGCATTCCAGTCAGAAAAGGCAAAAAGATAGAACACTGAAAGATGAATTCCCCAGGTCAGTAGGTGCCCAATATACTGGAGAAGGATGGAGAAATAACTCCATAAAGAATGAAGAGGTGAAGCCAAAGTGAAAACAGTGCCCAGTTGTGGATGTGACAGGTGATGGAAGTAAAGTCTGATGATGTATAGAACAATATTGCATAGGAACCTGGAATGTTAGGTCCATGAATCTCAAGGTAAATTAGAATTGGTCAAACAGGAGGTGGCAAGAGTGAACATCGAAATTTTAGGAATTAGTGAACTAAAATGGACTGGAATGGGTGAATTTAATTCAGATGACCATTATATCTACTACTACTTTTCTGTACAGTTCTTCTGTGTATTCTTGCCACCTCTTCTTAATATCTTCTGCTTCTGTTAGGTCCATACCATTTCTATCCTTTATCGAGCCCATCTTTGCATGAAATGTTCCCTTGGTATCTCCAATTCTCTTGAAGAGATCTCTAGTCTTTCCCATTCTGTTGTTTTCCTCTATCTCTTTGCATTGATTGCTGAAGAAGGCTTTCTTATCTGTTCTTGCTATTCTTTGGAACTGTGCATTCAGATGCTTATATCTTTCCTTTTCTCCTTTGTTTTTCTCCTCTCTTCTTTTCACAGCTATTCGTAAGTCCTCCTCAGACAGCCATTTTGCTTTTTTGCATTTCTTTTCCATGAGGATGGTCTTGATCCCTGTCTCCTGTACCATGTCATGAACCTCATTTCATAGTTCATCAGGCACTCTATCAGATCTTTAGGCATTAGAGAAGTGCAAACCAAAACCGAAATGAAGTATTATACCCACTGCTGCTACTGCTGCTAAGTTGCTTCAGTCGTGTCCCACTCTGTGCGACCCCATAGATGGCAGCCTACCAGGCTCCCCTGTCCCTGAGATTCTCTAGGCAAGAACACTGGTGTGGGTTGCCATTTCCTTCTCCGATACATGAAAGTGAAGGTGAAGTGGCTCAGTCACATCCGATCCTCAGTGACCCCATGGACTGCAGCCTTCCAGGCTCCTCCGTCCATGGGATTTTCCAGGCAAGAGTACTGGGGTGGGGTGCCATTGCCTTCTCTGATCATACCCACTAGAACTGGCATAATTTAAAAAAAAAAAAAAAAAGAACAATAGGAAGTGTTGGCAAGGATGTGGAGAAATTGGAACCCTCATATGTTGCAAGTGGGAATATGAAATGGATCAGCTGCTGTGGAAAACAGTTTGGTTGTTCCTCAGAAGCTTAAACATAGACTTATTATTTGACCCAGTAATTCCCCTCCTGGGTATTTACCCAATTAAATAAAAAACACCTTCTCAAATCCTGATTCTGCCACTTACAAACTGTATGATATTAAGAGAGTTGCTAAAGCTCTTATACATTTCCTCATCTGTAAAATGGAAATAATAATGGTACCTGCTGTGTCAAGTTGTCAGAAGTAAATATTTTCATGTTTCAGATTGAGATGTAATTCACATAGCAAAATTAGGAAGTAATTTCATAACCATTTTGAAGTATACAATGTTAAGGTATTTAGTCATTCATGTCACCACTCCCTATCTCATTCTAAAACTTTTTGAGTGGATAAACAAAATGTTTATTATATAGTCAGTCAGTTCAGTTGCTCAATTTTGCCCTACTCTTTGCGACCCCATGGACTGCAGCACGCCAGGCTTCCCTATCTATCACCACCTCCCAGAGCTTACTCAAACTCATGTCCATCGAGTCGGTGATGCCGTCCAGCCGTCTCGTCCTCTGTCGTCCCCTCCTCCTCCCACCTTCAGTCTTTCCCAGCCTCAGGGTCTCTTCCAGCGAGTCAGGTCTTCGCATCAGGTGGCCAAAGTATTGGGTTTATATTTAGGTGGAATATTATTGTTGTTATTTAGTCACTAAGCCATTCTGGCTCTTTTGTGACCCCATGGATTGCAGCCCATCAGGTTCCTCTGTCCATGGAATTTTGTAGGCAAGAATCCTGGAGTGGGTTGCCATTTCCTTCTCCGGGGGATCTTCCTGACCCAAGGATCGAATCTGAGTCTCTTTCATTGGCAATCGGATTCTTTACCACTGAGCCACCGGGGAAGCCAAATGGACTGAAGCCATAAAAAAGAATGAAGTACTGGTACAAGCTACAAAGTGACTGAACCCTGAAAGCATTAAGTGAAAGAAGCCAGGCAAAAGGTCACATTCTGTATGTCTGCATTTATATGAAATACAGAATAGATAATCCACAGAGAATGCAGGTGGGTAGTTACCCCAGGCTGGAGGGGGAGCGAAGAATGGGGAGCAACTTCTTAATGGGTACGGGGTTTGCTTTTGGGATGATGAAAATGTTTGGTAACCGTTACAGATAGAGGTGGTGGCTGTGCAACATTGTGAGTGTATTAATTGAACACTGAATTGTTCACTTTAAAATGGTTAGTTTTGTTATGTGAATTTCACCTCAATTAAACGTTACTATTTCTTCACAGAGAAGAATTTATAAGGATTTATTGTATATCTTGTTTCTCATGTTTTTGCAGTTGGGAATCAAAGAGAGGTTTCTCATGTTCTAATTTCTAGACACATAGTTCTTTCACTTGACAAGTCAGAATATCTTGCATCTAAAAAAAAGAATAAAAACAATTTTGAACTTTAAAGCAGTGGTTTTCAGTCTTTAACCTACATCATGCAGGGCTTGTTGACACAGATTGTAGGACCTCACCCCGCAGTCAGAGTTTCTGATCCTATAGGTCTAGAGCAGAGCCCAAGAATTTGCATTTCCAGGGACTTCCCTGGTGGTGCAGTGGTCATGTTTCCACTGCAGGGGGCTCATGTTTGATCCCTGGTTGGGGAACTAGATCACACATACAGAGGCCAAAAAGAAAAGAAAATGCTTGTCCAGCGAAGTTCCAAGGTGATGCCAGTGCTTGGAGATCACTCTTTGAGGAACACTGCTTTAACATTTTTTGGATCACGGGCCTCTTAGGAGATGTGATGAAGGCTATATACCCTCTGCCCCAAAATGATACACTTATAGTATATGTAAAAAGATTGCTATGTGTTATTTTACAGGGCTCAGTGAGATGGGAATACCTAGAGAACCCAAAAAGAACCGCCATATTATGCAGTGAATAAATGAAACATTCACAGATGAACATAATGTATTTGATAAGGAGCAATGGAAAAACATTTACTTATATTCTGTTTTAGTTTGTATGTGCTGTTCGTGTATGTGGATTATTTTAGAAGATGAAGAAATCCTCACCAGATTTTTATAGAAGTTTGTAGAGTGCTCAAAGAGTAGATTAAAATGTTTATAGAAATGATTACCTTAAAGATTTTAATTGTCTTTAGACTTAATAAATAAAAAATTTAAATTTAAAAAATGACTCCTTGCCCTGAAGATTACTGTCAATGACTAGACATACCATATATAAGTTCTGCATTCCAGGAGAGAGTTGCTAAGGAGGAAGACCAGGTAGAGTCTCAAGCAGGATATGGAAGGGGATTGCCAGGGTTGGTTTATTCCTCAGCTTTGCAGAATCAGAAACTTAATTTTGTCAGTGTCTCTAGAATTATAGGCCACAAGGACTAACCCACTTATGAGACACTGATTTATCAGATGCTGGCTTTGGTTTAAATGGATGGCTAGAACTTTCCTGGAATACTGATGTCTTTAAATGTGTAGTTAAGCAAATTTTGTTTCAAAAAATGCTGTTGGTAGTTACAGATTTATTTCAGGCCACATATACTTTTTTTAAAGAACATTTTATTTATTTATTATTTATTTTTGGCTGCTGTGTGTCTTCATTGCCTGCAGGCTTTTCTCTAGTTGTAGGGATTGGGGGCTACTCTCTAGTTGGGGTTCTTGGCTTCTCATTCTTCTGTTACAGAGCGTGGGGTCTAGGTGCTTGGGCTTCAGTAGTTGTGGGGCACGGGCCTAGTTGCCCCACAGCATGTGGGGTCTTCCTGGACCAGGGATAGTACCTGGGTCCTGTGCATTGGCAGGTGGGTTCTTAACCACTGGTGGTGGTGGTTGTTTAATTGCTAAGTCATTAACCACTGGATCACCAGGGAAGTTCCCAGGTCACATATATTTAACATTTGCTTAAACTTTATACTTGTATATTTTGTTTCTTGGTATCAAGCTACTAGAGAAATGATAAAGTGGCCTTTCTAGACTCAGCCAATTAAGTAAATGACATCACTGGGACTCAAATTCTGGTTTTCTGATTCTGCTGCTGCTGCTGCTAAGTCGCTTCAGTCGTATCCGACTCTGTGCGACCCCAAAGACGGCAGCCCACCAGGCTCCCCTGTCCCTGGGATTGCCATTTCCTTCTCCAATGCATGAAAGTGAAAAGTGAAAGTGAAGTCGCTCAGTCCTGTCTGACTCTTCGTGACCCCATGGACTGCAGCCCACCAGGCTCCTCCATCCATGGGATTTTCCAGGCAAGAGTACTGGAGTGGGGTGCCATCGCCTTTTCCATTTCTGATTCTAGTGCTGGGCTTTTATTTATTTATTTTTATTTCCCTATAGTGGAGTTTCCTTCCTGGATATACACCTGGTTTCAATTCTCTGATTTACTATATTAGGAACTGCTTATACTTCTGTTCTGTGTTTATCACAGTCTGCTTTTTTGTTATCATAATGTAAATGGCCGGCATTCTCACTGGTTTGTGAGTTTCCTGAAGGTAGGAGTCAAGCCTTACTCTAAGGCCATGTACAAATTCAGCAACCATATCCTGAGTGCCCTACTGTGTGTCAGGCACTTGTGGAGCTTAAGTTCAGTGATAAATAATATTCACTGAGATTTTTTTTGTTTGTTTTTTCAGTGTATCCGGAGCGTATACACCAATAAGATCATAAGCAGTAATCGAGATCTCTTGGCAGTGGTGTTCTATGGTACCAAGAAGGACAAAAATTCAGTGAATTTCAAAAATATTTACGTCTTACAGGAATTGGATAATCCAGGTCAATAGTATTCTGTGATCAACTTTTCCCTTTTACATGAGAGGGTAACTGCCATGCACAAGGAGGGCTGTGGAGGAGGAAGCAATGACATCCTGACTGGGAGTACGCTTTCCTGCACAAGGGGGTCCTTACTGGGATGTGGACCTTTGTTGCATGGGTTAATCAGCTCTGGGTGAGGAAGAGACCCTAGGCCCTTCCGTTAGTTTTATAAGTGTGGCTGCTGACACCGTTCTGACTTTTCTGCCCATTTAACCCCCTGTCTCCGATCAGGTGCTAAACGAGTGCAGGAGCTTGACAAGTTTAAGGGGCAGGAGGGGAAGAAATATTTCCAAGACCAAATTGGCCATGGCTCTGATTACTCCTTAAGTGAAGTGCTGTGGGTCTGTGCCAACCTCTTCAGCGATGTCCAGTTCAAGATGAGCCATAAGAGGATCATGCTTTTCACCAATGAAGATGACCCCCACGGTGATGACAGTGCCAGAGCCAGCCGGGCCAGGACCAAAGCTGGGGATCTCCGGGACACAGGTTGGTATTCTCATTCTGTTTTTTTTTTCAAACAGCTCCATTGCAGCTCAGTTTTATTCAGCAAACAAAGGATAGTACACCCTCTCCCCAAAGGAGAGGCCCCCAGTCTTTAATTTATTTGATCACACTGTGTGGCTTGTGGGAATCTTAGTTTCCCAACCAGAGATTGAACTCATGCCTCCTGCGAAGGAAGTGTGATGTCTTAACCGTTGGACCACCCGGGAAGTCCCTTCTGTTGTTTTTTTATTTTGGTCATTGTTTAGTTGCTAAGTCGTGTTTTATTGCTTCTTTATAGCTGACGTCAAATTCTGATTCTAGTGCTGGGCTTTTATTTATTTATTTTTATTTCCCTATAGTGGAGTTTCCTTCCTGGATATACACCTGGTTTCAATTCTCTGATTTACTATATTAGGAACTGCTTATACTTCTGTTCTGTGTTTATCACAGTCTGCTTTTTTGTTATCATAATGTAAATGGCCGGCATTCTCACTGGTTTGTGAGTTTCCTGAAGGTAGGAGTCAAGCCTTACTCTAAGGCCATGTACAAATTCAGCAACCATATCCTGAG
Source organism: Oreotragus oreotragus (assembly GCA_006410675.1). Lineage (NCBI taxonomy): Eukaryota > Metazoa > Chordata > Mammalia > Artiodactyla > Bovidae > Oreotragus > Oreotragus oreotragus. Next base: position 151,575 of record SJYX01020971.1, read on the forward strand.
TGCCCTACTGTGTGTCAGGCACTTGTGGAGCTTAAGTTCAGTGATAAATAATATTCACTGAGATTTTTTTTGTTTGTTTTTTCAGTGTATCCGGAGCGTATACACCAATAAGATCATAAGCAGTAATCGAGATCTCTTGGCAGTGGTGTTCTATGGTACCAAGAAGGACAAAAATTCAGTGAATTTCAAAAATATTTACGTCTTACAGGAATTGGATAATCCAGGTCAATAGTATTCTGTGATCAACTTTTCCCTTTTACATGAGAGGGTAACTGCCATGCACAAGGAGGGCTGTGGAGGAGGAAGCAATGACATCCTGACTGGGAGTACGCTTTCCTGCACAAGGGGGTCCTTACTGGGATGTGGACCTTTGTTGCATGGGTTAATCAGCTCTGGGTGAGGAAGAGACCCTAGGCCCTTCCGTTAGTTTTATAAGTGTGGCTGCTGACACCGTTCTGACTTTTCTGCCCATTTAACCCCCTGTCTCCGATCAGGTGCTAAACGAGTGCAGGAGCTTGACAAGTTTAAGGGGCAGGAGGGGAAGAAATATTTCCAAGACCAAATTGGCCATGGCTCTGATTACTCCTTAAGTGAAGTGCTGTGGGTCTGTGCCAACCTCTTCAGCGATGTCCAGTTCAAGATGAGCCATAAGAGGATCATGCTTTTCACCAATGAAGATGACCCCCACGGTGATGACAGTGCCAGAGCCAGCCGGGCCAGGACCAAAGCTGGGGATCTCCGGGACACAGGTTGGTATTCTCATTCTGTTTTTTTTTTCAAACAGCTCCATTGCAGCTCAGTTTTATTCAGCAAACAAAGGATAGTACACCCTCTCCCCAAAGGAGAGGCCCCCAGTCTTTAATTTATTTGATCACACTGTGTGGCTTGTGGGAATCTTAGTTTCCCAACCAGAGATTGAACTCATGCCTCCTGCGAAGGAAGTGTGATGTCTTAACCGTTGGACCACCCGGGAAGTCCCTTCTGTTGTTTTTTTATTTTGGTCATTGTTTAGTTGCTAAGTCGTGTTTTATTGCTTCTTTATAGCTGACGTCAAATATTTGCTTTTCACTCTTCAGAGGAAAATGAAAAATAAAGTGAAGCGAGGGGAAACCCTTATGTAACATTCCCAATGAAAATGGCCAGGCCATTAGCTGTCCGAAGGACTCTACCAGAGTGAGCTTTTCTTGATTTCAGTGCCACCACGAATGGTGGTTCTTTGAATAACTTTTCTGAAGTCATTAGAGCAGCTGATCCCCTTAACCACTTTCTCTAAGTCCTGAAAGTGTTTATTATCAATCTAGTCTTTGGAAGCATTTGTTTAGCATATTGAACTTAACTGAAAAAAATTGTCCCTTGCTGGAAATTGTTTCCCCTCATTTTTGTCTGTCCGCCCCAGGTATCTTCATTGACTTGATGCACCTAAAGAAACGTGGAGGCTTCGACATATCCTTGTTCTACAGAGATATTATCATAGCAGAGGATGAGGACATAGGGATTCACTTTGAGGAGTCTAGCAAGCTCGAAGACCTATTGAGGAAGGTTCGCGCCAAGGAGACCAGGAAGCGTGTGCTCTACACGTGGGTATTAAGCCTGGGTCAGCACCTTCAAGGCCCCTAACTAATCATAAGCCATGCGTGGCTTTGACCTTCTTGGCAACTTAGCTCTGGGTTGTACCAGCTCTGGGTTATACCACTGCCTCACTGTGTTCCTCTGAAAAAAATGTGCTTTATTTCAGGATGACACAAGCTATTGGCTTTTCTTTCTCTAGACAGAGCAGGTACGGTGTTTGTCCAAAGTAACATACCTCTCCACTCCTTTGGGGTAAACAACTGTGGCCTAACGATGTCCCCAGGTTCACTCTCGAGAACATTGCCAGTTTTTTCTCTTCTGTAGATTGGGGATAACAGTAGTACCTCGTATAGAACAAAAACTCAATGCATGTTAATTATTATCATTGTTGCTGTGTTATTCTAGTTTCTTATTAAAAATGAAAAAGAGAAAGTGTTAGTTGCTCCCTCATGTCTGACTCTTTGGGATCCTGTGGACTGGAGCCCACCAGGCTCCTCTGTCCATGGAATTCTCCAGGCAAGAATACTGGAGTGGATTGCCATTCCTTTCTTCAGGGGATCTTCCAGACCCAGGGATTGAACCTGAGTCTCCTGCACTGTAGGCGGATTCTTTACCATCTGAGCCATGGGAACCAGAGGGTTGGATTATCTTCTTTTAGAGAAGTTAGGATTAGAATCCTAAAGCCTCTTCAGTGTTTCTTACTGAAGAGCATCAGACTTTGATTTTAGATGGCTTTCCTCCGTAGAAAAGAATGAGACCATTGGTAGTTTTTGAGCTGTTTTCAAAAAACTACAATTCTACTAGAAAAACCCGTGAAGTTTTTTAAGGAAACCAAGATGCATCTCTTTGCTGTAGTTATAGTTTTTGTCATTGGTCTCTCTTTCCCCCAAGAAAAGAGGGTGGAAGTTTCTCTTTTTCCTCCAATAAGCACCCTATCACCTTTCTCCTCTTCCTGAAACAGTGGAATATTGTTACTACTCCAGTTTGGAAATCTAACATATTGGTGAAAGTGGCAGGGAGGATGAAACAGTGGTTGAAAGTAGGTTATGGAGTCAGATTGACTTGAATTATAGTCCTGGCCCCTTTGCTTTGTGGCCTGGGGTAAATCATGTAGCTTCTCTGAGCCTCAGTAAAATGGGAGCAAAAATGGTTCCACCTTAAAGGACTGCTGTGATGATTAAAAGGAATAACGTAATTATAAATGATAGCTAGTCTTACTGTTTTGTGAAAGAGTCATTATAGGATACTGGATATGAATAATAATAAATTGGAGCTATTTGAAAACAAATTGCCTAAGGCTTAGAAAATTATTATACCTATCCTTGCTATAATAAAATAACGTAATTATTTTATTGCATGATTCTTATGTGCCAGGCACCGTCCTAAGCTCTTTGTCTCAAGACTCTCAGGAACAAGTCTGATGGCTTGAGCCTGGACCAGATATGCCCATCCTTTGATCAGGGTAGGGGATGGTACTTTGCTGGACATTTTCCCAGAGCAGTAGGGAAAGGGAGATTCTCAAAGAAAAACTGGGGTTTCATGGTTAAAAGAAGAGGGAAGCTATACCAAACAAGCAGAAAGCACAGATAACATAGTACCTATAGGGTTATGATGATGATTAAATGAGAGAATAGCTGTAAATTGATTTAGTAAATGGCTAGACTCAATTTAAAAAATCTTTACAGTACATTCTTTATCATTATTTTAAAGAGTTAACAATATGTTCTGAAACTAATTTTTTGTGGTACAGACCCTGAGATGTATTATAGCAAACTCCATTGTATTATTAAAATGCTTTATGTTTGTATTCAAAGAGCTTGAATTATTGGATGGGATAAAGCAAATCAGGACTTGGGAGCCATGAAGGAATTTTAGATAGGAAAGAATAATCTTTCGGTCCAAATTAAAAATTTTTCTCTCCTTCAGGTTGAAGCTTAAACTCAACAAAGATGTAGCTCTCACTGTTGGCATTTATAATATGGTCCAGAAGGCTTACAGACCTTCTCCAGTGAGGCTTTATCGTGAAACCAATGAACCTGTGAAAACCAAGACCCGGACATTTAATGTAAATACAGGCAGTTTGCTTTTGCCTAGTGACACCAAGAGGTCCCAGGTAGGTCTTCCTTCTTAACTGAATTTTGTCCTGTTGAACTGTTGAGGAGGGAGACAGGATCAGTCTAACCAGTTAAGTAACTTTCACGTGTGCATCTTTCCAGCCAAGTTGTTGTCATTACCCTTTGGAATATGGCATCTGAATCAGTAATACCTTAGGGGCTAGAAAGTTAGAACTAGTTATTTGAAAGAGATGTCAGTGGAAACTTCAGCCCTCAGTCACTCAGCACATGCTACTCTTGAGTCTCAGCAGTCTAACTCCTTGCTCAGGACCATGGCAGAACGGGTTTACAGTTGACTAGGGAGGCGAGCTGTGTGTACTCAGTTGTGTCCCACTCTTTGCAACCCATAAACTGTAGCCCACCATGGCGCCTCTGTCTATGGGATTTCCCCGGCAGGATTACTGGAGTGGGTTGCCAATTCCTACTCCAGGGAATCGTCCCAGCCCAGGGATCAGACCCAAGTCTCTTGCCTCTCCTGCGTTGGCAGGCAGATTCTTTACCACTGTGCTGTAGGGCTTCCCTAGTGGCTCCAGTGATAAAGAACCTGCCTGCCAATGCAGAAGACCAGGTTTGATCCCTGGGCTGGGAAGATCCCCTGGAGAAGGAAATGGCAACCTATTCCAGTATTCTTGCCTGGGAAATCCCATGAATAGAGGAGCCAGGCGGGCTGTAGTCCATGGGGTCACAAGAGTTGAACACAGCTTAGTGACTAGGCAGCAACAAGGGAGATGAGTTAGGGAAAGTGTGAAGTGTGTTAGATGTGAAGTGTACTCTTTTTTTTTAAGGGAGAGGGTGGTGGTTGTTGTTATTGTTGTTTTTTTGCCAAACTAATCACAGTTCTTCCTGTGTTTTGAAATGATACATGCATGCCTTTCTTAATCTGCAAGACAGACTAAGAATGTAGAACCTTATGTCTCATCCGCTCACCTTTGTTTAATCTGTAGAAGGATTTTAATTTATTTAGCTGTGCTGGGTCTTAGTCGCAGGATCTCTGATCTTCCTTGTGGCATGAAGGATCTTCTGGTTGTGGCACGGAGGATCTTTATTATTTAGTTGCAGCATTCAAACTATTATTAGTTGTGGCATGTGGGATCTAATTTGCTGACCAAGGATGGAACCCAGGCTCCCTGCATTGGGAGCGTGGAGTCACTGGACCACCACTAGCCACTGGACCATCAGGGAAGTCCCAATATTCTGTTAATTTCTGCTGTATGGCAAAGTGATTCAATTATATCTAGGACTTCCCTGGTAGCTCAGCTGGTAAAGAATCCACTTGTAATGCAGGAGGACCCGGGTTTGATTCCTGGGTCAGGAAGTTCCCACTCCAGTATTCTTGGGATCCTTGGTGGCTCAGTCAGTAGAGAATTCGCCTGCAGTGTGGTAGACCTGGGTTCAATCCCTGGCTTAGGAAGATCCCCTGGAGAAGGGAAAGGCTACCCACATCAGTATTCTGGCCTGGAGAATTTCATGGACAGAGGAGCCTGGCAGGCTACAGTCCATAGGGCTCCAAAGAGTCAGACATGGCTGAGCAACCCTCACTTTCATATATATATTCTTTTCCATTATGGTTTATCTCAGCTCAGCATGTTGAATATAATACCTCCCTGTAGAAAGGTTTGATATCTAAAATTAAAGTTGAATGAGTCATCCTTTCTTTTTAATTATGCAAAATGTGGGAGAGCAATTTTGCATAAGTTCAAGACCTAGGAGGATCAACTAAGTGACTAAAATTAGATATTATTTTGATTCAAACCCTTGAGATGTTTTTTTGGAGCACAAATTTCAGGCCAGAGTGTCTTGCCCTACTTTCCAGAAGGAGAAGATGACAAGAAATTTCCCCTTCCATTTTGGAGGTAGCTAGCTTTCCATGATGGTTTATTGATAGGCGGTACCTCTTCTGGTTACTGAGTTTCTTTCTTGGTTCATTGTGCCTACAAGAAAAATCTTAAGAGTTCTTTTTTGTTTTATAAAACTCAAATTTGATTGTTAACTAATTTCTGTTACAAATCACATATTTAGGCTCCAGATGCAAATGTTGACATTTGAAAGTGTAACAGATAGTAACAGACGTTTGAGAGATGTGTGTGTGTCTGTGTATGTGTGTCTGCCTCCCATACTGAGACCTCTCACAGTACCTGGCATAGGTCCTCTCAATGAATAGGTAAGGTTTGAGCATCCTTTATGTGTCAGGGGGTGGTGCTGAGAGTCTGTTGTTGTTGTTCACTAAAGTCGTGTCCAACTCTTTGTGACCCCATGGACTGAGAGTTTAGTACACATTGTTACATGAGGGAAAGCATAAATGCTCAAAGAGCCAGGCCTTTAGCACCAGACAGATGTGGTTTGGTTCAAGGCCCAGTTCACTTGTATAACCTGGAGCAAGTTAGTAACTATTGAGCATCAGTACACTCATCTGTAAAGCAGAGTTGTTAACATTTACTGCCTAGGAAGTTGTTACAGATGATAAACTGGGTGGCAGAAGTGCAGTGCCTGGTCAGCCCTCAATAAATGTCCGTTCTTATTGATAGGAGGAAGGTGCTTCCTGCCCCTTAGAAAAATGCCGGTTTTAACTCGCTAGTGTCATGTGGCAACCATTTCGTCTCTGCGTAGCCTCTTTACATGGCTCTCGTCTTTCCCTTTCTATAGATCTATGGGCATCGCCAGATTGTATTAGAGAAAGAGGAAACAGAAGAGCTTAAGCGGTTTGATGAACCAGGTTTGATTCTCATCGGTTTCAAGCCCTTGATGATGCTGAAGAAGCACCATTACCTGAGGCCCTCCCTGTTCGTGTACCCCGAGGAGTCCCTGATAAATGGTAAGGGGCACGGGCCATGGGTAAACGAAGAAGTGATGTAGAAAGCAGTTTACCGAGCAGCATTTCCCAAATGGCTGCTGCTGGAAACTGCATAGGAGGCGTTACTGGGTGTTTTGAAAGCGTTTCATATTTTAGAAACATGGGACTAAACAAAGATTTCTTTCAGTTCAGTTCAGTCGCTCAGTCGTGTCCAACTCTTTGTAACCCCATGAGTCGCAGCACGCCAGGCCTCCCTGTCCATCACCAACTCCCGGAGGTCACTCAGACTCACGTCCATCGAGTCAGTGATGCCATCCAACCATCTCATCCTCTGTCGTCCCCTTCTCCTGCCCCCAATCCCTCCCAGCATCAGAGTCTTTTCCAATGAGTCAACTCTTCGCGTGAGGTGGCCAAAGTACTGGAGTTTCAGCTTTAGCTTCATTCCTTCCAAAGAAATCCCAGGACTGATCTTCAGAATGGACTGCTGGGATCTCCTTGCAGTCCAAAGGACTCTCAAGTCTTCTCCAACACCACAGTTCAAAAGCATCAATTCTTTGGCGCTCAGCCTTCTTCACAGTCCAACTCTCACATTCATACATGACCACAGGAAAAACCATAGCCTTGACTAGACGGACCTTAGTCGGCAAAGTAATGTCTCTGCTTTTGAGTATGCTGTCTAGGTTGGTCATAACTTTTCTCCAAGGAGTAAGCGTCTTTTAATTTCATGGCTGCAATCACCATCTGCAATGATTCTGGAGCCCCCCAAAATTGTTTCCACTGTTTCCCCATCTATTTCCCTTGAAGTGATGGGACTGGATGCCATGATCTTAATTTTCTGAATGTTGAGCTTTAAGCCAACTTTTTCACTCCCCTCTTGCACTTACATCAAGAGGCTCTTTAGTTCCTCTTCACTAAGGGTGGTGTCATCTGCATATCTGAGGTTATTGATATTTTTCCCGGCAATCTTGATTCCAGCTTGTGCTTCTTCTAGCCCAACATTTCTCATGATGTACTCTGCATATAAGTTAAATAAGCAGGGTGACAATATACAGCCTTGACGTACTCCTTTTCCTATTTGGAACCAGTCTGTTGTTCCATGTCCAGTTCTAACTGTTGCTTCCTGACCTGCATACAGATTTCTCAAGAGGCAGGTCAGGTGGTCTGGTTTAGGACCTACAATACACTGATACATATTGTGAATATCAAGGAGGGGATATGAAATTAGCATATTTAAAACTTACTTGCTTTAAAATTCTTTCTTGGAGGCATCAGATAGAGAGTTTGGGAAAAACAAAACACAAACTTGGCATCTTCCTTAGTGTTGTAATTAGAGATGCATGAACTTGGCCACTGGACTGATGCTGAAGCTGAAACTCCAATACTTTGACCACCTGATGCGAAGAACCGACTCATTGGAGAAGACCCTGATGCTGGGAAAGATTGAAGGTGGGAGGAGAAGGGGAGGACAGAGGATGAGATGGTTGGATGGCATCACCGACCCAATGGACATGAGTTTGAGTAGGCTCCGGGAGTTGGTGACGGACAGGGAGGCCTGGCGTGTTGCAGTCCATGGAATTGCAGAGTCGGACACAACTGAGCAACTGAATTGAATTGAACTGAACTTGACCACTGGGTTTATCTGTCCAGACCTATATTCCTCTGTGCTATAACTAATGAACCTCCTGGATCTGGACCTGACTGGTTTTCATTAGCAACTCAAGCTTATATCATTAGCCTGCTGTTGCTGCTAAGTCACTTCAGTCATGTCCGACTCTGTGCGATCCCATAGACAGCAGACCACCAGGCTCCCCTGTCCCTGGGATTCTCCAGGCAAGAACACTGGAGTGGGCTGCCATTTCCCTCTCCAGTGCATAAAAGGGAAAAGAGAAGGGGAAGTCGCTCAGTCTTGTCTGACTCTTCGTGACCCCATGGACTGCAGCCCACCAGGCTCCCCCGTCCATGGAATTTCCCAGGCGAGAGTACTGGAGTGGGGCGCCACTGCCTTCTCCTAATGACAGTGAAAGTGAACTGACATCAGTAATTCACATTCCTAAATGGAGTATTCGATGCTCCCAATCTCTTACTCCTTTCCTTTTTGTGCCTCTGCTCCCCCAACTTTTCCCTCTGCTCTGGGTCCGTCACCCCTGACCTATTTAAGTGTCAAAAGTCCTTTTAAGAAAATGGAAGAGAAACTGTAGGCTTATAACTTGGGCCAAGAGGGAAGAAAGGAGGAGACACCTTTAGGATGTAGACCCCTGGACGTTTGTTTTTCAGGGAGCTCAACCCTGTTCAGTGCTCTGCTCACCAAGTGCCTGGAGAAGGAGGTCTTGGCTGTGTGCAGATACACACCGCGCCAGAACACCCCGCCTTATTTTGTGGCCTTGGTGCCACAGGAAGAGGAGCTGGATGACCAGAAAATTCAGGTGGCTCCCCCAGGTAGGTGGAAGAGGTGATTTCAGGGCTTTTGAACCTGGCTTAAGCTTTGGAATCACTCATGGGATACCAGCTCAGACCGGCCAAAGCAGAGTCTCTAGGAATGGAGCCTGGGAATTGTGTATTTATAAGGTTGCTGTTGTTGTTAGTCGCGAAGTCGTGTCCGATTCTTTTGCAACCCTATGGACTGTAGCCCAACAGGCTCCCCTGTCCATGGGACTCTCCAGGCAAGAACACTGGAGTGGGTTGCCATGCCCTCCTCCAGGGGATCTTCCTGACCCAGGGATCTAACCCATGTCTCCTGCATTTCAGGTGGGTTCTTTACCCAGCAAGCCACCTGGGAAGCCCTTTTATAAGGCTGCATAGGTGAATTTGAAGAGCAGCCGGAGAAGGCAGTCATATGTGGTTGTGCAGTACACAGTATGTACAACTGTACAAGGCAGCTCTGCAGCCAGGGTTGAGAATTGATTACATAGGGACTATTCGTGGCTCATTGTCATAAATTCATGGGGTCTCACAGATACCACATTCTTTACTAAAAAACGTTGTTTGATACCCTTGTAATGTTTAATAGTCGGTTTATCTCCTGCGAACAATAAGGCAGTGAGGTATAGTGAAAATACTTTGGGTTTTGAAGTCAGATTTTATCTTATACTTAAGTGTCTGAAGTAAGACACGTAAGTGTCTCTTTTTAGGTCCTTCTCTGCCACCTGTTAGCTGGCCAACTTGGGCAAATAATTGAACCTTCATGTTTATGTTCCTTCTCTGCAAAGATGAGAATTCTGGAATACTTTTCTCTCAAGGTTGCTTCACATTTGAAGCAATAAGTTAATAAACATATAAGTGTCTAGCCCAAGGCAGCCTACTACTGTCAATGGTAGTCATTGTTCTTCATTAGCTATGCTAATAAAAATGATAAAGTCAGTCTTTGAATGTGTTAATATTTCTAACCCTGGTCGTCAGAATGCTCAGGAACAGCTTTTATGTCAGTTCTTAAGCTGTACTCTCAGCTCTGTGCTCCTGAGCGGGTGAGGCTCTTCAAGCCCCGTTTCTCCGTTGCCAGCAGCCTCTCAGGGAGACCGTCAGTAGTGGGCGCTAGAGGGAGACATTAGTGCTGGGGAGAGCTAAGAGGCTTGCCCCTTCCTTTTGCTTGGACCTCTTGGCATTGCCAGCAAGGGCTCTTCACCTGGGTTTCAGTCTCGAGATTTTTCAGTCTTTCTGAAACCCATCAGTAATAGGAGTGGGATCAGCCTGATAACTCTTACCTCTTCCCATTTAGTATGTGTTGAAAGTGGGGGAACAAAAGGGAGAGGTTGAAGCTCAGAGGAGAGGCTGATGGTGGGACGTAGCCCTCCAGGGAGGGGCACTGTCCACCTGGCTCTGCTGCTAAGTCACTTCAGTCGTGTCCGACTCTGTGTGACCCCATAGATGGCAGCCCGTTGGGCTCCGCCATCCCTGGGATTCTCCAGGCAAGAACACTGGAGTGGGTTGCCATTTCCTTCTCCAATGCATGAAAGTGAAAAGTGAAAGTGAAGTCGCTCAGTCGTGTCCGACTGTTCGCGACCCCATGGACTGGAGCCCACCAGGCTCCCCCGTCCATGGAATTTTCCAGGCAAGAGTACTGAAGTGGGGTGCCATTGCCTTCTCCACCACCTGGCTCTGGGTGTAGGGAAAAAGCTGGAGGCTGGAAGCTGGCTTGGGGCGGGGACATGGACCGGAACAGGAAGTACCTGAGAAGGATGGTGGCTCAGGTGACACTGACCGGAACAGGAAGTACCTGAGAAAAGGAACACTCTTGCTTTCAGGCCTCCCTCTTGAAGACGCCAAAGGGAGTCTGCTAGGCAGATGCTAACAGGAATCAGCTGATAGAGAAGAAATGGGGTTTGCAGGGTGTCAGCCCCAGCAGAAAAAAAAGAAAGTGAAGTTGCTCAGTTGTGTCCAACTTTTTGCGACCCTGTGGACTGTAGCCCACCAGGCTCCTCTGTCCATGGGATTTTCCAGGCAAGAGTACTGAGTGGCTTGCCATTTCCTTCTCCAGGAGATCTTCCCGACCCAGGGATTGAACCTGGGTCTCCCACACTGTAGGCAGACGCTTTACCGTCTGAGCCACCAGGGAAGTCAGCCCCAGCAGCACAGGACACAAAAGGGTGAATCGGGGCTAAGCAAAAAATGACAGCTCGGTGACTGAAGCCTTTTATTAGGTCAAGTCTCCGAAGACGCACCTTTCTTCCTCAGGCTTCCAGCTCGTCTTCTTGCCCTATGCTGATGACAAACGGAAGGTGCCCTTTACCGAAAAAGTCATGGCCAACCCAGAGCAGGTAGACAAGATGAAGGCTATTGTTCAGAAGCTCCGCTTCAAGTACAGGCGAGTGATGCATTATTCACAGGCTTTCTTCTGGAACTGCCTCTTGAGTTGAAGGTCTAACTGGAGTTTCGACTTAAACACAGACCAAGAGAATATGATTTTATTATTTTCCATTAACTGATGGTTTATAACTCTTTAGAAGCTATGCAGAGAGTGAAAGGTCTTATATTGAAACTCTGGAATTGTGCAAAGTGTTTATAGCTGGTTGACCTGTTGTGCTGAGAAAGCCAGGTTAGTTAGCTGAGTTTGCTCAACAAAGAAGCGGTAAGAAGGTTCTTGGATGGCCTTCTTCTTGATTGTTATCACACAGCAAGTAAATGTAAGTAAATCCAGTGTCAACTGTTGCAAGCTTAAAAGGGTAATTGTATAATTCCAGTTACTCCCCCTCATATGCATGTAGACCATCTCCCAGAACCTTTGTAAAGTGACACCATTTTTTCACATTCCATCTTTTGTCTCTGGGCTACTTCTGGGCAAACTGACCTTCCTCCTTCAAAGGAAACCTCCTGGTATAGTCCTTTATTGGGCAAATGGAAGCAGTGTTAAGATTCTACCATGTGTCAGGCACTGTTCTAGATACAGTTCCAACAGTATCTCATTTATATAATTTAATGGCATTTTCATAAGAACCTGCCCATTTTACAGATGAAGAAACTGAGGCTTAGAGGAGTGAGGCAACTTGTCCAGATTCACCCAGCTAAAAGGAATGGGAGCCGGGGTTCAAGTCTAGGACTGTATGCCTCTAGGTTCTTTCTCTTTTTACTATCATGTTGCTTTTGAATATGGTAAAAGAGAATATCAAGTTCATTATCTCCTCACTGCCCATCATCCGTCCTTCATCTTTTCTCTGTATGTGCCTCCCCTGGCCCTGCCTCCTCTATTTCTCTCTCTGCCCACAGCTGCCAGTGTCAGACAGATAGGTGGGTATTGTTTTGCTTTTAAGTTCACTGTTGGATCTTTAGCATCAGACAATAAATTGAAAATTGGGAAGAAAGAGGTTGATTTAAGAGAGAAGACTCCCAGCTGTTTTACCCTGGGTGTATTTCTCAGCTGACCTTGGGCCTGCACTGTCTCAGCTGAGTTTTTTTGTTTTTTAAATATTTACATCTTTTAAACTGTATTCATGTTACTGTTTTATCAGAAGTGACAGCTTTGAGAACCCAGTCTTGCAGCAGCACTTCAGGAACATGGAAGCCTTGGCGCTGGATTTGATGGAGCCTGAGCAAGCTGTGGACCTGACATGTGAGGAGGCCATAACCGAGCTGAGTTCTTTTCATGGGAGGCTTTCATGTTAATTTTTCCTGCTCCAGTACTATGCATGCATTTCCTGGCAGCCTCTAAGTACTTGACCTTGTTGTCCAGGTCATCTCTGCTCGAAAGATTTTCTAGACCAGCTTACATTGCCTGGGAACAGATCTGGCCAGTTCCGCAGTAACAGGAGGAGAAAGTGCCAGGCTTCTGAGACCCATCTCTGAAGTAGGCCACCCACGACTCCGTGTTGGTAAAAGTTAAAAACAACAATCTGTACCATTTATTGAGTGCTTGCTGTGTGCTGGGCACTGTTGTCCTATGTGTTGACTCATTTATTCCTGATGACCGTGAGGTGGGTGCTGTTACTATCCTAGGTTTGCAGAGAAGGGAGTGACTTGCCCCAGGCACTAAGTAGCAGTGGTGGATGGATCTAGGTTCAGAATCCTGTGAGCTGGCCCAGAGCCCTTGCTCTGAACCGCTGTGCCCACTGCTGCTCCATCAGATGGCATGCTCTGCCTTCAGAAAATGTACCTTGTTACCCGGCATGGAGGAGATCTGCCTGGCCCCTGAGCTCCCTGCTGTTCCCCGTCTGGATTGTGACTCTCTGATCTATTTCGGAAAAGGATGCATGACATTTAGCGATGTCAGTAAACACCCAGTGGAAAACAGGTTGGATTTAAGAAAGACTCTAGACAGAGGTTGAAAAGATCAGAACCGTTAGTTTGGCCTTCTTGGCTTCCCAGTTATTAATGTTCTCTTTCATACTAGACAAAAGGAGCCAGCCCTAAAAGCATACGAGTTATTGGACCTGGGTCATGGTGGCGACTGTCAGCTGGGCCTGCCATGCCCCTGACCCCCCAGTGCTTCAGTCTTTTCTCTCACCCTCCTTCAGTTCATACTCTGCACAGCTGGCCTGCAGGGAGATCCAAAATGTCAGTCTGATCACGTCACTCCCCCGTTCATGGCCCTCCAAAGTCTCCCCAGCACTCTTAGCCTGAGGCCTAGTTCCTGGGCAGGCATCTGAGGCTTCCGTGGCTTCGCCATGCTGCCTTTCTAGCCTCCTTGCCGGTCCTGCCCTCCTCATACCCCACCTGCAAGCTGTGCCACCTGCTGTCTCTCATTCCCGTGCCTTCCGCTGAGACTGGACTCAGCTTGTCAGACTGTCTGCACAGAGTCTTTCCTGGCCACTGCCCCACCGTGATCCCGCATGCCTGTGTGGCCTCTTCCTTCACTGCACTGCTGGACTCTGCTGCATTTGTGATTTTACCTCTTGCTCCCGCCTGGCCTGTAAGCCCCGAAGGCAGGGACTCTTGTTGAATCCCCTGGCTCCAGCCCTGTTCTCAGCTCTGCCCCTTCTCTGCTGTTTGACCTCAGCAAAGTAATTTGACCTCTGGAATTTCCACCTCTGTAAAATGAGGAGAGGTTTCCTTACCCCAGAGATTGTTAGGAGTAAATAAAAATAATAGTAAGTTTAAAGCATTTAAGAGAGTGTCTGGCTGTTGTGCTCATTAAGTGCAATTGTTAGAAGCTACTTGGTAAATGTTAGACTTTTAGTGAACATTTTCATGGCCAGGTGAGCTGCCTCCTGGAGCCTTCTTAGACCTCCCCGTCTCAGCAATTCCATATTTTCTTCTCTGATTCCTGTAGATTTGGGCTGGGCAGAGGCTGGGCTTGTGACTCACCAGGCCACTCTTGTTTTTATTTTCTAGTGCCCAAGACTGAAGTGATGGATAAAAGACTGGGCTCCCTTGTGGATGAGTTTAAGGAACTTGTCTACCCACCAGATTATAATCCTGAGGGAAAAGTAACCAAGCGAAAACAAAGTAAGCAGCTGGGCATGGATGTTCAGTGGGTTTTTTTTTTTTTTTTTTTTTTGGCTGCACCGCATGGCTTACAGAGCATACTGCCTGTGTTTTCACCTAGAAGTTTTATGGTTTCAGGTCTTACATTTAAGCCTTTAATCCATTTTGAGATTTTTTAAAAGTATGGTGTGAGAAAGTAATTGATTTTTTTGCACATAGTTGCCCAGTTTCCCCAGCACCATGTATTGAAGAGGCTGTCTTTTCCCCCTATTCTTGCTTCCTTTGTCATATTTATTGCCCGTGTAATGCAGGTTCATTTCTGAACTCTATCTGCTTCACTGATTTGTGTGTCTATTTCAGGGCCAGTACTATATTTGATTACTGTAGCTTTGTAGCATAGTTTGAAAGTATAAATGCTTTTTGAATAAAGGAAGGAAGGAATGAATGACTTGCTCACCCAGAATTATCAGGAGTTTGGGGTAAACTGGTAAGACTTATGACCTTTAACTCCCTCCTAGATGTGATACTTTTAAAATTTTGTGTATAACTGAAGCTGCCTTTCAAGACACCTGTCTTCCCCAAGGTGTGCTAGGTGGGCATCACAGCTTTATGGAAGATGGTTAGCTGCTGCCCTGATCACGTGAGGGCCCCTGTGCCTTATAGCTGGGATCCCACTGGTAGCCTTTCCAGTCACTCCTACCTGACCTCTGTCCTCAGATGATGAAAGTTCTGGAAGCAAAAGGCCCAAGGTGGAGTTGTCCGAAGAGGCGCTGAAGGCCCACGTCAGCAAGGGCACACTGGGCAAGCTCACCGTGCCTGCACTGAAGGAAGCCTGCAGGATGTACGGGCTGAAGGACGGGCTGAAGAAGCAGGAGCTGCTCGATGTCCTCACCGAGCACTTCCGGAAGGCCTGACCAGAGAGCACCCAGCCAGCCACCCTTCCACAGTGTAGCTAGGCTGCCTGCTTTTGTTTGTATCAAGTCAAAACCTTTCTTCTCCTGATCCAGGAAGAGTCTGCGTGACAGAACTCAAGAACTTTATGAGACTTTCTGTTGCCATGGAGATAGCCCGCCCTCTCATTTTGCTGTGCCTTACTCTACTGTCTGAATAAAGAGCCTAACTTTGTACTATATATTGTTCTATAGTGTAAAAGAGAAAAGATGTCTCCTGTGCATCCAAAGATGCCGTTGGCTGTGAGCTCTACTTTCTCTCCCACTGGGAATGCGTTTCCTCACAACGGAAACATCAGTGAGGGTAGGGAAGAGTGTGACAGTTAAAGGCACATGAACATGCTTTAGGGATGATAATCCTAGTCAGGTTATATTCTGATCTTCTGTTTTCCTACCTGTTTTCCTTTACACGTGTCACATTAAGATCGAAAGATCAGATTTCAGAAGTAATAACAGGGTAGCTTGTCTAATTCTTGTATCACTTGCTTCATGAGTACATAGCAAGTACCCTACTCATGTTGTGTATTTTCTTAAGATGACATTCAAGTATATGAAGAAGAGATACACATTTTCTGTTGCCCTGAGAATTTGGGTTGCAGTGTAAGTGAAATGAGTTATTCCTGTAATTTTTCAGGGGAGCTGTAGGAAGTTCAAGAAGATAAGGAGAGGTTTGATGGGAGAAGTGAAGGAGGGGGTCCTTGGATCGGGAAAAGAGGAAGAGGAGCGGAGGGACCTCCCTGTCTCCCCATACCTTCCCTCCTTCATCCTCCCTGCCCCTTTCCTCGTTCCTTCTGCATTACTGCTTTTGAAGAATTAGCCTGAGAGAAGGAAGGAAAGCACCTGGAAAGCATCCTCTGAGGATGGCTTGTAGGTCCTGTGTCTTTGAGACTAGAATGAGCATCTCATGAGGTGAGTGTAGGAAGGGTCAGGTTGCTCTTGGAAGAGGTTTTCAGTTTTGGATTCTTTGCTCTGAGTTTTATGGATTTTTTTTTTAAACTTTTTGCCTGTGTGTGTTTGGAAAGGAGATGTTATATTCTTGTTTGGATTTCTTTCCTTATCTCGGGGAGAGGGAAAATAATTATCCAGTTAGATTCCTTTGAGGAGACAGCAAGATAATGCAAAATCATTTAATAGAGGAAGTGTTCATTCTTGTTGCTGGGAAATAAGACCACCCCTGTTAAATGACACATTTTTGGAAAACTCTGGGTTCTAGAGAGGGTTACAATACCACAGAGGTAGATCGAAATCAGGCTGGTCATCTCAAGTAGGAGGGTAAGAATGAGTGCCACCACTTGCTGGGCCTTTGCTTTCAAGCTGGTGAGAAGGCAACCTGGAGAGTCCCAGGCTTTTCTGTGCACGCCTGCAGGCCCGTACGGTCCTTTTCGAAACTGTTTGGTTTACAAAATGGAGAGAGAGTTCAAGGGTCAAACAAAACATGGGTAATGTGAATGATGTTAGAAAAATAACCACTGAGGTCTGTGATAAAGAGCAATTGTGTGATCTGTTTCTGTGTAGATTAATGATGCTTGCCTTCTCTGATGTTGAGCTCCTGGGAGAAAAACCATCATGTCCAAACATAATTTGGTTGGGCTCTTGTAAGCTCACAAGTCAGATTTAGATTTACATCTTGGCTCCATCACACACATTTACAAATGACAGAGGCAATTTACTTCATACTTTCAAGCCTCAGTTTACTGATAAGAATAATAACGTGGAATAATGAAAATAAGAAAACACGTAAATGGACAAAGTGCTCAAAAGGCGCAAACTTACTGAATTTCTTAAGACTGCAAATATGAAAAAAAAAAAAAAAAAAAGACTGCAAATACGCTTCAGTTCAGCAGGTGGTGGTGACACACGACCACTGAGCAGAAACGGCCTGCGCGTGCACGTCGCAAACCTGGCGCCGAGCGCGCACGGGGATAGGAGGAACGGGGAGGTGCACCTGCCTGAGTGGCAGTCCGCAGAGGCAGGCGGGGCAAATCTGGGAGAGCCTAGTCATCCATTTCCTCTCCGTTGCCTTCAAACAAAATTCCAGCCTCAAGTCTGAGAGGGAAACACATACCTATTATAATGGACCAGGAGCTATGACGACTATCCAGCCTGCAGTTGGATCCCAAACCATCCCTGTGTAGTCTTCATTGTAACTGACTGCATCACACGTGGAAGCCAGTCTTGCCTGAGGTTTCCTCCGGCCACTCATGCAGCCGGGGCCTTCTCACCCGTAGGCCCTGCCAGCACTTTCGCATTCATCACTAAAGCAATTCTGACATGGTCATATTGCTACTTTTCACTTTTTTGGCTGCGTTGGGTCTTCGTTGCTGCTTAAGGGCTTTCTCTAGTGGCCATGCTGGGGGGCTACTCTCTAATTGTGGTGCACAGGCTTCTCCTGTCGCCAAGCACGGGCTTTAGAACACGCAGGCTCAGTATTGTGCAAGGGATTAGTCCTCGCCCCTGCCTCATGGTGAAGTAAATGGCAACCCACTCCAGTATTCTTGCCTGGAGAATCCCATAGACAGAGGAGCCTGGCGGGCTACAGTCCACAGGGTTGCAGAGTCAGACATGACTTACCGACTAAACCACCAGCACTGCCACCTGCCTCGTGGAATGTGGGATCCCTAGCGGATCAGAGCTTGAACTTGCATNGGCAACCCACTCCAGTATTCTTGCCTGGAGAATCCCATAGACAGAGGAGCCTGGCGGGCTACAGTCCACAGGGTTGCAGAGTCAGACATGACTTACCGACTAAACCACCAGCACTGCCACCTGCCTCGTGGAATGTGGGATCCCTAGCGGATCAGAGCTTGAACTTGCATCCCCTGCATCAGCAGGTGGAGTCTTAACCACTGGATCGCCAGGAAATTCCAGAGGTTGGATTACTTGATCTCCCTTCACCCCCAAATTATTTCAGTCTTTTACAGTATGATACATAAAGACACATATGCTGGAGTGAGCCAAAGGAGATTACTAGCCCAGTAGGAATAGAACAGGTTTTAGCACAACAGGGCAGCTTTAGCTTCCCTAGGAACCCACTGCTGGAGTGGTTACATTCTAGTGGGTAAAGGCCAGGTTTGCTGCTAAACATTCTACATTCTAAGCATACAGGGCAGGCTCCTATAGGAAAAGATTATCCAACCAAAAATATCGTTGAGAAATCCTCTTCCAGAGTGACAGCGACACCTCAATGATTAAATATCCTGAACCGCCAGAAGTCATCTGGAAGTGACAGCTTTTGCACAGCTTCCTGGTGAAAACTGAGAAACTATGAGAAACTATTAACCACTCTAATGCTTCAATCAAGTATCAGCTGGACACGTACCAAGAATCACACTTTCTTTAAACTGGGATATGAATGTACGTATTCTTTATTAGGATGCTCACAAGAATGACACGTTAGCATTGTCCTTCTGGTGGGACAGAGAAGACACATCTGACCCACATCATGGCAGGAGACAGGCCCGGGGACGGCTCTCAGAGCTGGTACAAGGGTCCACTTTAGAAATTGCCATCCAGCAAAGCGAGGATGCTTCCTGGATTCCATCATCTCTGCTGCAGCTTCCAGTCAGTCCTCCNACATCTGACCCACATCATGGCAGGAGACAGGCCCGGGGACGGCTCTCAGAGCTGGTACAAGGGTCCACTTTAGAAATTGCCATCCAGCAAAGCGAGGATGCTTCCTGGATTCCATCATCTCTGCTGCAGCTTCCAGTCAGTCCTCCGTGATGGGCCCAGAAGCCTCCATTCCAGAACCTCCTGCTGTGCCTTCAAGACCTAGGCCAAGTGGCCCACGTCACCCTCACCCGGGTGCCTCTGGAATTTGGCAGTGTGTCTCTTTGGTATGCTGCTGCCCCGCCACCCTCAGGAGGCAAAGGTGGGAGCTGGGGGGAATACAACATTACCAAAAGCAAACAGCAGGGTACATCAGCAACCGATACTTCAGGCATACACCCAACAACCTCACAGAACACATGCTCCCTCCCCAAATGATACATTACGCCCTGCAGAGCAAAGGAAACCCCTCGATGATTCAGACACGTGTGCAAGGATCCTGTACACCGGGAACGAGGGCTACAAGCAGACAGTTTACAAGACAGTCTACAAGCAGACTCACGCCCTGCAGAGTAGGAAGCAGGCACCTGAAAGCTGGAACCAATTTTCTATCTCGGCTCTTCCTTGCCTTTAAGTGGTGTTATCCAGCCTGTTCCACCTGTTCTGGGCATTAGTTCATTTTCTAAAGGGGAGGATAAGATGACAGAGAGGAAGGGGAGATTAGGGGAGGGGCTGACGACCTGTAAAACAAGACAACAATACAAAAATGCAAAAACCAGACTGAGCATTAAAATACTTTATAACAATANGGGTCTCCCACACTGTAGGCAGACGCTTTACCGTCTGAGCCACCAGGGAAGTCAGCCCCAGCAGCACAGGACACAAAAGGGTGAATCGGGGCTAAGCAAAAAATGACAGCTCGGTGACTGAAGCCTTTTATTAGGTCAAGTCTCCGAAGACGCACCTTTCTTCCTCAGGCTTCCAGCTCGTCTTCTTGCCCTATGCTGATGACAAACGGAAGGTGCCCTTTACCGAAAAAGTCATGGCCAACCCAGAGCAGGTAGACAAGATGAAGGCTATTGTTCAGAAGCTCCGCTTCAAGTACAGGCGAGTGATGCATTATTCACAGGCTTTCTTCTGGAACTGCCTCTTGAGTTGAAGGTCTAACTGGAGTTTCGACTTAAACACAGACCAAGAGAATATGATTTTATTATTTTCCATTAACTGATGGTTTATAACTCTTTAGAAGCTATGCAGAGAGTGAAAGGTCTTATATTGAAACTCTGGAATTGTGCAAAGTGTTTATAGCTGGTTGACCTGTTGTGCTGAGAAAGCCAGGTTAGTTAGCTGAGTTTGCTCAACAAAGAAGCGGTAAGAAGGTTCTTGGATGGCCTTCTTCTTGATTGTTATCACACAGCAAGTAAATGTAAGTAAATCCAGTGTCAACTGTTGCAAGCTTAAAAGGGTAATTGTATAATTCCAGTTACTCCCCCTCATATGCATGTAGACCATCTCCCAGAACCTTTGTAAAGTGACACCATTTTTTCACATTCCATCTTTTGTCTCTGGGCTACTTCTGGGCAAACTGACCTTCCTCCTTCAAAGGAAACCTCCTGGTATAGTCCTTTATTGGGCAAATGGAAGCAGTGTTAAGATTCTGCCATGTGTCAGGCACTGTTCTAGATACAGTTCCAACAGTATCTCATTTATATAATTTAATGGCATTTTCATAAGAACCTGCCCATTTTACAGATGAAGAAACTGAGGCTTAGAGGAGTGAGGCAACTTGTCCAGATTCACCCAGCTAAAAGGAATGGGAGCCGGGGTTCAAGTCTAGGACTGTATGCCTCTAGGTTCTTTCTCTTTTTACTATCATGTTGCTTTTGAATATGGTAAAAGAGAATATCAAGTTCATTATCTCCTCACTGCCCATCATCCGTCCTTCATCTTTTCTCTGTATGTGCCTCCCCTGGCCCTGCCTCCTCTATTTCTCTCTCTGCCCACAGCTGCCAGTGTCAGACAGATAGGTGGGTATTGTTTTGCTTTTAAGTTCACTGTTGGATCTTTAGCATCAGACAATAAATTGAAAATTGGGAAGAAAGAGGTTGATTTAAGAGAGAAGACTCCCAGCTGTTTTACCCTGGGTGTATTTCTCAGCTGACCTTGGGCCTGCACTGTCTCAGCTGAGTTTTTTTGTTTTTTAAATATTTACATCTTTTAAACTGTATTCATGTTACTGTTTTATCAGAAGTGACAGCTTTGAGAACCCAGTCTTGCAGCAGCACTTCAGGAACATGGAAGCCTTGGCGCTGGATTTGATGGAGCCTGAGCAAGCTGTGGACCTGACATGTGAGGAGGCCATAACCGAGCTGAGTTCTTTTCATGGGAGGCTTTCATGTTAATTTTTCCTGCTCCAGTACTATGCATGCATTTCCTGGCAGCCTCTAAGTACTTGACCTTGTTGTCCAGGTCATCTCTGCTCGAAAGATTTTCTAGACCAGCTTACATTGCCTGGGAACAGATCTGGCCAGTTCCGCAGTAACAGGAGGAGAAAGTGCCAGGCTTCTGAGACCCATCTCTGAAGTAGGCCACCCACGACTCCGTGTTGGTAAAAGTTAAAAACAACAATCTGTACCATTTATTGAGTGCTTGCTGTGTGCTGGGCACTGTTGTCCTATGTGTTGACTCATTTATTCCTGATGACCGTGAGGTGGGTGCTGTTACTATCCTAGGTTTGCAGAGAAGGGAGTGACTTGCCCCAGGCACTAAGTAGCAGTGGTGGATGGATCTAGGTTCAGAATCCTGTGAGCTGGCCCAGAGCCCTTGCTCTGAACCGCTGTGCCCACTGCTGCTCCATCAGATGGCATGCTCTGCCTTCAGAAAATGTACCTTGTTACCCGGCATGGAGGAGATCTGCCTGGCCCCTGAGCTCCCTGCTGTTCCCCGTCTGGATTGTGACTCTCTGATCTATTTCGGAAAAGGATGCATGACATTTAGCGATGTCAGTAAACACCCAGTGGAAAACAGGTTGGATTTAAGAAAGACTCTAGACAGAGGTTGAAAAGATCAGAACCGTTAGTTTGGCCTTCTTGGCTTCCCAGTTATTAATGTTCTCTTTCATACTAGACAAAAGGAGCCAGCCCTAAAAGCATACGAGTTATTGGACCTGGGTCATGGTGGCGACTGTCAGCTGGGCCTGCCATGCCCCTGACCCCCCAGTGCTTCAGTCTTTTCTCTCACCCTCCTTCAGTTCATACTCTGCACAGCTGGCCTGCAGGGAGATCCAAAATGTCAGTCTGATCACGTCACTCCCCCGTTCATGGCCCTCCAAAGTCTCCCCAGCACTCTTAGCCTGAGGCCTAGTTCCTGGGCAGGCATCTGAGGCTTCCGTGGCTTCGCCATGCTGCCTTTCTAGCCTCCTTGCCGGTCCTGCCCTCCTCATACCCCACCTGCAAGCTGTGCCACCTGCTGTCTCTCATTCCCGTGCCTTCCGCTGAGACTGGACTCAGCTTGTCAGACTGTCTGCACAGAGTCTTTCCTGGCCACTGCCCCACCGTGATCCCGCATGCCTGTGTGGCCTCTTCCTTCACTGCACTGCTGGACTCTGCTGCATTTGTGATTTTACCTCTTGCTCCCGCCTGGCCTGTAAGCCCCGAAGGCAGGGACTCTTGTTGAATCCCCTGGCTCCAGCCCTGTTCTCAGCTCTGCCCCTTCTCTGCTGTTTGACCTCAGCAAAGTAATTTGACCTCTGGAATTTCCACCTCTGTAAAATGAGGAGAGGTTTCCTTACCCCAGAGATTGTTAGGAGTAAATAAAAATAATAGTAAGTTTAAAGCATTTAAGAGAGTGTCTGGCTGTTGTGCTCATTAAGTGCAATTGTTAGAAGCTACTTGGTAAATGTTAGACTTTTAGTGAACATTTTCATGGCCAGGTGAGCTGCCTCCTGGAGCCTTCTTAGACCTCCCCGTCTCAGCAATTCCATATTTTCTTCTCTGATTCCTGTAGATTTGGGCTGGGCAGAGGCTGGGCTTGTGACTCACCAGGCCACTCTTGTTTTTATTTTCTAGTGCCCAAGACTGAAGTGATGGATAAAAGACTGGGCTCCCTTGTGGATGAGTTTAAGGAACTTGTCTACCCACCAGATTATAATCCTGAGGGAAAAGTAACCAAGCGAAAACAAAGTAAGCAGCTGGGCATGGATGTTCAGTGGGTTTTTTTTTTTTTTTTTTTTTGGCTGCACCGCATGGCTTACAGAGCATACTGCCTGTGTTTTCACCTAGAAGTTTTATGGTTTCAGGTCTTACATTTAAGCCTTTAATCCATTTTGAGATTTTTTAAAAGTATGGTGTGAGAAAGTAATTGATTTTTTTGCACATAGTTGCCCAGTTTCCCCAGCACCATGTATTGAAGAGGCTGTCTTTTCCCCCTATTCTTGCTTCCTTTGTCATATTTATTGCCCGTGTAATGCAGGTTCATTTCTGAACTCTATCTGCTTCACTGATTTGTGTGTCTATTTCAGGGCCAGTACTATATTTGATTACTGTAGCTTTGTAGCATAGTTTGAAAGTATAAATGCTTTTTGAATAAAGGAAGGAAGGAATGAATGACTTGCTCACCCAGAATTATCAGGAGTTTGGGGTAAACTGGTAAGACTTATGACCTTTAACTCCCTCCTAGATGTGATACTTTTAAAATTTTGTGTATAACTGAAGCTGCCTTTCAAGACACCTGTCTTCCCCAAGGTGTGCTAGGTGGGCATCACAGCTTTATGGAAGATGGTTAGCTGCTGCCCTGATCACGTGAGGGCCCCTGTGCCTTATAGCTGGGATCCCACTGGTAGCCTTTCCAGTCACTCCTACCTGACCTCTGTCCTCAGATGATGAAAGTTCTGGAAGCAAAAGGCCCAAGGTGGAGTTGTCCGAAGAGGCGCTGAAGGCCCACGTCAGCAAGGGCACACTGGGCAAGCTCACCGTGCCTGCACTGAAGGAAGCCTGCAGGATGTACGGGCTGAAGGACGGGCTGAAGAAGCAGGAGCTGCTCGATGTCCTCACCGAGCACTTCCGGAAGGCCTGACCAGAGAGCACCCAGCCAGCCACCCTTCCACAGTGTAGCTAGGCTGCCTGCTTTTGTTTGTATCAAGTCAAAACCTTTCTTCTCCTGATCCAGGAAGAGTCTGCGTGACAGAACTCAAGAACTTTATGAGACTTTCTGTTGCCATGGAGATAGCCCGCCCTCTCATTTTGCTGTGCCTTACTCTACTGTCTGAATAAAGAGCCTAACTTTGTACTATATATTGTTCTATAGTGTAAAAGAGAAAAGATGTCTCCTGTGCATCCAAAGATGCCGTTGGCTGTGAGCTCTACTTTCTCTCCCACTGGGAATGCGTTTCCTCACAACGGAAACATCAGTGAGGGTAGGGAAGAGTGTGACAGTTAAAGGCACATGAACATGCTTTAGGGATGATAATCCTAGTCAGGTTATATTCTGATCTTCTGTTTTCCTACCTGTTTTCCTTTACACGTGTCACATTAAGATCGAAAGATCAGATTTCAGAAGTAATAACAGGGTAGCTTGTCTAATTCTTGTATCACTTGCTTCATGAGTACATAGCAAGTACCCTACTCATGTTGTGTATTTTCTTAAGATGACATTCAAGTATATGAAGAAGAGATACACATTTTCTGTTGCCCTGAGAATTTGGGTTGCAGTGTAAGTGAAATGAGTTATTCCTGTAATTTTTCAGGGGAGCTGTAGGAAGTTCAAGAAGATAAGGAGAGGTTTGATGGGAGAAGTGAAGGAGGGGGTCCTTGGATCGGGAAAAGAGGAAGAGGAGCGGAGGGACCTCCCTGTCTCCCCATACCTTCCCTCCTTCATCCTCCCTGCCCCTTTCCTCGTTCCTTCTGCATTACTGCTTTTGAAGAATTAGCCTGAGAGAAGGAAGGAAAGCACCTGGAAAGCATCCTCTGAGGATGGCTTGTAGGTCCTGTGTCTTTGAGACTAGAATGAGCATCTCATGAGGTGAGTGTAGGAAGGGTCAGGTTGCTCTTGGAAGAGGTTTTCAGTTTTGGATTCTTTGCTCTGAGTTTTATGGATTTTTTTTTTAAACTTCTTTTTGCCTGTGTGTGTTTGGAAAGGAGATGTTATATTCTTGTTTGGATTTCTTTCCTTATCTCGGGGAGAGGGAAAATAATTATCCAGTTAGATTCCTTTGAGGAGACAGCAAGATAATGCAAAATCATTTAATAGAGGAAGTGTTCATTCTTGTTGCTGGGAAATAAGACCACCCCTGTTAAATGACACATTTTTGGAAAACTCTGGGTTCTAGAGAGGGTTACAATACCACAGAGGTAGATCGAAATCAGGCTGGTCATCTCAAGTAGGAGGGTAAGAATGAGTGCCACCACTTGCTGGGCCTTTGCTTTCAAGCTGGTGAGAAGGCAACCTGGAGAGTCCCAGGCTTTTCTGTGCACGCCTGCAGGCCCGTACGGTCCTTTTCGAAACTGTTTGGTTTACAAAATGGAGAGAGAGTTCAAGGGTCAAACAAAACATGGGTAATGTGAATGATGTTAGAAAAATAACCACTGAGGTCTGTGATAAAGAGCAATTGTGTGATCTGTTTCTGTGTAGATTAATGATGCTTGCCTTCTCTGATGTTGAGCTCCTGGGAGAAAAACCATCATGTCCAAACATAATTTGGTTGGGCTCTTGTAAGCTCACAAGTCAGATTTAGATTTACATCTTGGCTCCATCACACACATTTACAAATGACAGAGGCAATTTACTTCATACTTTCAAGCCTCAGTTTACTGATAAGAATAATAACGTGGAATAATGAAAATAAGAAAACACGTAAATGGACAAAGTGCTCAAAAGGCGCAAACTTACTGAATTTCTTAAGACTGCAAATATGAAAAAAAAAAAAAAAAAAAGACTGCAAATACGCTTCAGTTCAGCAGGTGGTGGTGACACACGACCACTGAGCAGAAACGGCCTGCGCGTGCACGTCGCAAACCTGGCGCCGAGCGCGCACGGGGATAGGAGGAACGGGGAGGTGCACCTGCCTGAGTGGCAGTCCGCAGAGGCAGGCGGGGCAAATCTGGGAGAGCCTAGTCATCCATTTCCTCTCCGTTGCCTTCAAACAAAATTCCAGCCTCAAGTCTGAGAGGGAAACACATACCTATTATAATGGACCAGGAGCTATGACGACTATCCAGCCTGCAGTTGGATCCCAAACCATCCCTGTGTAGTCTTCATTGTAACTGACTGCATCACACGTGGAAGCCAGTCTTGCCTGAGGTTTCCTCCGGCCACTCATGCAGCCGGGGCCTTCTCACCCGTAGGCCCTGCCAGCACTTTCGCATTCATCACTAAAGCAATTCTGACATGGTCATATTGCTACTTTTCACTTTTTTGGCTGCGTTGGGTCTTCGTTGCTGCTTAAGGGCTTTCTCTAGTGGCCATGCTGGGGGGCTACTCTCTAATTGTGGTGCACAGGCTTCTCCTGTCGCCAAGCACGGGCTTTAGAACACGCAGGCTCAGTATTGTGCAAGGGATTAGTCCTCGCCCCTGCCTCATGGTGAAGTAAATGGCAACCCACTCCAGTATTCTTGCCTGGAGAATCCCATAGACAGAGGAGCCTGGCGGGCTACAGTCCACAGGGTTGCAGAGTCAGACATGACTTACCGACTAAACCACCAGCACTGCCACCTGCCTCGTGGAATGTGGGATCCCTAGCGGATCAGAGCTTGAACTTGCATCCCCTGCATCAGCAGGTGGAGTCTTAACCACTGGATCGCCAGGAAATTCCAGAGGTTGGATTACTTGATCTCCCTTCACCCCCAAATTATTTCAGTCTTTTACAGTATGATACATAAAGACACATATGCTGGAGTGAGCCAAAGGAGATTACTAGCCCAGTAGGAATAGAACAGGTTTTAGCACAACAGGGCAGCTTTAGCTTCCCTAGGAACCCACTGCTGGAGTGGTTACATTCTAGTGGGTAAAGGCCAGGTTTGCTGCTAAACATTCTACATTCTAAGCATACAGGGCAGGCTCCTATAGGAAAAGATTATCCAACCAAAAATATCGTTGAGAAATCCTCTTCCAGAGTGACAGCGACACCTCAATGATTAAATATCCTGAACCGCCAGAAGTCATCTGGAAGTGACAGCTTTTGCACAGCTTCCTGGTGAAAACTGAGAAACTATGAGAAACTATTAACCACTCTAATGCTTCAATCAAGTATCAGCTGGACACGTACCAAGAATCACACTTTCTTTAAACTGGGATATGAATGTACGTATTCTTTATTAGGATGCTCACAAGAATGACACGTTAGCATTGTCCTTCTGGTGGGACAGAGAAGACACATCTGACCCACATCATGGCAGGAGACAGGCCCGGGGACGGCTCTCAGAGCTGGTACAAGGGTCCACTTTAGAAATTGCCATCCAGCAAAGCGAGGATGCTTCCTGGATTCCATCATCTCTGCTGCAGCTTCCAGTCAGTCCTCCGTGATGGGCCCAGAAGCCTCCATTCCAGAACCTCCTGCTGTGCCTTCAAGACCTAGGCCAAGTGGCCCACGTCACCCTCACCCGGGTGCCTCTGGAATTTGGCAGTGTGTCTCTTTGGTATGCTGCTGCCCCGCCACCCTCAGGAGGCAAAGGTGGGAGCTGGGGGGAATACAACATTACCAAAAGCAAACAGCAGGGTACATCAGCAACCGATACTTCAGGCATACACCCAACAACCTCACAGAACACATGCTCCCTCCCCAAATGATACATTACGCCCTGCAGAGCAAAGGAAACCCCTCGATGATTCAGACACGTGTGCAAGGATCCTGTACACCGGGAACGAGGGCTACAAGCAGACAGTTTACAAGACAGTCTACAAGCAGACTCACGCCCTGCAGAGTAGGAAGCAGGCACCTGAAAGCTGGAACCAATTTTCTATCTCGGCTCTTCCTTGCCTTTAAGTGGTGTTATCCAGCCTGTTCCACCTGTTCTGGGCATTAGTTCATTTTCTAAAGGGGAGGATAAGATGACAGAGAGGAAGGGGAGATTAGGGGAGGGGCTGACGACCTGTAAAACAAGACAACAATACAAAAATGCAAAAACCAGACTGAGCATTAAAATACTTTATAACAATAGAAGGTAGCTGGAAACACTACATACTAACAGACAGTATGACACATAACTCAGGGGGTGGGGGGAGCAGAGGAGTCGGCTGGGAGTGCGGCTGAGGCCACCGGTTTAGACCAAGAGCCTTTCGATGGACTGCTGGATGGACTGGATCTGCTGCTTCAGTTGTGAGCCCTCTTTGATGGTGACGGAGCAGGCGATGACAGGCCTAGAGACCCCGCAGGCTCGCCCCAGAGCCTGCTTGGAGCGCACGAACACATAGGGCACGTTCTTGTCCTCACACAGCAGCGGGAGGTGCAGGATGATCTCCAAGGGCTCCGCATCGGCAGCCATCACGATGAACTCAGAGATGCCTCTGTTGAGGGTTTTGGTGGCTGCAGAGAGAAGGACTCATGTGATGGGGGCTGGGGCAGGGAAGCCACAACAAAGCAATTTCCAAGGAAAAGAAAACAGGTGCAAGAAAAATGGGCAAAAATGTCCAGGACCAGGCAACTCCCTGTCCCAGAGTGGCCTTGGGAAGAGAGGGAGCCAAGCATCAAATCTCCAATGCCTTCCTCAAACTCTACATCAAACCCATCAGTTCTGTCAAAACGCACTCTAAATCCTAAAAAGAGCTCTTCTTTTCCTGTCCTCTGCCACCACACTCTCCAAGCTTCACCAGCAGGAAGCAGTGTAGTGCAGCACTTCTCCAGCCCTGTGACCAAGGATCAGGGGTTTCCATCCCGATCTGCCATGACCAATACTTCGGAAAGCTCACACCACACGCAACCCACCAAGCAAGTTCAACAACCCACAGCACTGTTCAAATCCTTATCATTTTATTTAATTTATACTTTTATTTCGGCTGTTCCAGTCTTTCTTGCTGTTTGGGCTTTTCTCTAGTTGCGGGAAGCAGGGGCTACTCTCTTAGTGGTGGTGTGCGGGCCTCTCGCTGCAGCGCCTTCTCTTGTTGAGCAGCACAGGCTCAAGAGTCGTGGCACACAGGCTTACGTGCTCAGCTGCGTGTGGGATCTCCCCAGGCCAGGGTTCTAATTGTGTCTCCTGCATTGGTGAGTGGATTCTTTACCACTGAGCTACCAGTGAAACCCCCTCAAATGCTTATGCGTGACTGCTTATCTCTGTGACCCAGTGCTAGCCCGCAGGCCACACACGCTGCTGCTCCCCATTGTAGGCCTAATCAAAAGCACCCAGCCCTCTTTCCACCTTGGACATCTAGTCCAGACCCCAGACAGGGACAGTGCTGTTAACACTCCTCTCGGCACCCTCTGGTTGCCTTACCCTCATTGGCTCCTTTTCGAAGCTGCTTGTAGTTACACGACTGCTGAACAAGGTCCAGTAGTTTCTTGGTGAGGTGGGCATCTGCAAGAGGGTAGGCCTTTGGATTGACGTCAGCCTCGGTCTGTTGCAGGGAAATCAAAGCACGAGTCAAAGTGAACCAGAGGCTGTTCCAGACAAGCCACAGAGAACTTCAACCAAAAACTGAGAGGGGCAATAGGGAGCTTCCCTACTCCCTCCCGCCCCACACACATTTCATTTACTGAATCTAAACAAGTATAATTCATAGAAACCCAGCACAAAGTTCTATTTCCTTTATATTTGAATCTTCAGTTTTCAGTAAGAATCCTGGTTTCCAAAACATCAAAGTATTTTCTCATTTAGTCTACCCTGCAATTCACATAAAATGGTTTCAGAGTTGCTACACCAATACTACCTCCATCAACTATAAACCCACCAAGGTCAAAATTTCCTTTTAATCTTACAATATATCCAACTAAAACCATACAGAGTACTATATTCAAAAGTTACTCAAACTATATTTTACCTTGTGGCTATCAATCTGATATACAATTAAGGTTCCTTTGGCGTTAACAGGCAAATTTGGCCTTGGAATGTGGAATGAAGCAGGTCAAAGACTAATAGAGTTTTGCCAAGAAAATGCACTGGTCATAGCAAACACCCTCTTCAAACGACACAAGAGAAAACTACACATGGACATCACCAGATGGTCAACACCGAAATCAGACTGATTATATTCTATGCAGCCAAAGATGGAGAAGCTCTATACAGTCAACAAAAACAAGACCAGGAGCTGACTGTGGCTCAGATCATGAACTCCTTATTGCCAAATTCAGACTTAAATTGAAGAAAGTAGGGAAAACCGCTAGATCATTCAGGTATGACCTAAATCAAATCCCTTATGATTATACAGTGGAAGTGAGAAATAGATTTAAGGGCCTAGATCTGATAGATAGAGTGCCTGATGAACTATGGAATGAGGTT
>SJYX01020971.1:197571-232512 GCA_006410675.1 Oreotragus oreotragus
AAAACCAATAAAATCAAAATTTCTCATTCGACTTTCTACTGTGTCCCACGTGGGTTGGTCCCTTTCTCCCAGGCCAGGCTATGCCGTCTCCGTTCACCGGAGGCCTTCGGCCAGGAGCACTAACTGCTGACAGACGCTCATCACGGAATCCGGGACTCATCTCTAGCGTTCTAATCTCGGACCGGGAGAAAAGACAATGCTTGGGGTTACTCGGCCGTCCGAGCTCGAAACCCTCACGGAGCCGGCGAGACCGCGCATGTTCTAAGCCGACAAGCTAGTCAGAGAACAGAACCCCGAGTCTCCCACTTCCTGGCTCTTCAACCAGGCGCACGCACTCACCATAGCTGCGGTTCAGTGGTACCGTCCCTCCTCAAGAAGCACAGGCGACGTCAGAAAAGAACTCTCCACCGAGAAAAGTCGCAGGGAAGAAGTGGAAATGGCCGCTCGCTGCCGGAAGCGGAAATGACGTTGAAAGAGGGCAGCTCTCCCCTTAAAGGGCGCCAGCGCGAAACGACTTCCGTTCGGGGGAAGGGACCGCCTTTGCCGTTGTTTTAGTGTCGTTATGTTACCGGTTATTGGCAGGAACAGTGAGTTCAATATCCAAAATATAACACATCAAAACAAAGAATTTTAATGGTGTCATTCCATTGCTAGTTTATTTTGTAGCACATTTATGTGATTTTAATATCATTTTTTTTAACTCTACGTGGTAGTAAAGGAATGGTATGGAGATAGTAATTGATAATCCTAAATGTTTTCCTTCATATTCAGATATCTTTGTTAAATTTTCTGGTGAAGTGTGGCGTCCACCAGAAGTGGAATCCACCGAGTAGGGAATTCAGTGGAGTAGGGAATTCTTCGGGGAAGGCAATGGCACCCCACCCCAGTACTCTTGCCTGGAAAATCCAATGGACGGAGTAGCCTGGTGGGCTGCAGTCCATGGGGTCGCTAACAGTCAGACAGACTGAGCGACTTCACTTTCACTTTTCTTTTTCATGCATTGGAGAAGGAAATGGCAACCCACTCCGTATTCTTGCCTGGAGAATCCCAGGGATGGGGGAGCCTGGTGGGCTGCCGTCTATGGGGTCACACAGAGTCGGACACGACTGAAGTGACTTAGCAGCAGCAGCAGGGAATTCTTCTTCCGGTTTGGGGATGGAGGTAGTTTCTGGCAGGTTGGGTTTGCAGATGTCTAGGACAACCCACTTTCTTCCTGCCCAGCATGCTGCTTTTTCCCTGCGCTGCTCTGAAGTTGCACTATTTAAAGCTAGACTCATGCCTCATCACCTGTAAGAGGTCCTCCTGGATCCCTCACCACCTCCAAAAAGTTCTGGATCTTTAATAGCCCTTACTCGTGTCTCTTCCCAAGACACCACGCATGTCTTGGGACCATTTGGATCTAGCCAAAACTAGACCATAAGGGGTCAGTTCCAGGTATTTTGTTTGGAAACCTAGAAGTAGAGATCCAGCAGGGCACTTGGGACTGATGAAGTGAAGCTCTGTAACTTCACAGATACTGAGGCCCAGAGTGGGTAAGTTGCTTGTCCAAAGTCACCTAACGACGCAATGGCAGAAGCCAGAACCCGACCCTGGGATTTTTGGCTTTCAGCTTGGGTTACTTCCACCACATCTGGTTACTATGTTTGAAAAGCCAGCTGGATGGGTTTGAAGTAGCTCCAGGGCTGAACTTTTATTACATGAAAAATCCCATCAGACTTCAGCCATGAAGTCTATGACATCTACAAATCTATGACTTGTCAAATAATAGAATTTGTCTCCAAATTAAGAAATTCCCACTGATGGCTCCTGTTAAAGAGGAGAACCTGTGATTTGGACCCTGCTCCTCATCTTTCTTGGGTGCAGTTTTATATTTCCATGTTTGTTTGTTTTTAATATTTATTTGGCTGCACCAGGTCTTAGTTAGGGCTTTCCTTGTGGCTCAGCTGATAAAAAATCAGCCTGAAATGTGGGAGACTTGGATTTGATCCCTGGGTTGGGAAGCTCCCCTGGAGAAGGGAAAGGCTACCCACTCCAGTATTTTGGCCTGGAGAATTCCATGGACTGTATAGTCCATGGGATTGCAAAGAGTCGGACATGACTAACGCCTTTCACTTCACTTCAGGTCTTAGTTGTGGTATGCGGGATCCTCAGTTATAACATTCGAGATCTAGTTCGCTGACCAGGGATCAGCCCGGCACCACCCCTCTCCCCCTATGTTGGGAACGCAGAGTCTTAGCCACTGGACTACCAGGGAAGTCCCCATATTTGCATATTAATTGAACCTATCAACTACCGCTGGAGAAGAGTCTTGAGAGTCCTTAGGACAGCAGGGAGATCAGTCCATCCTAAACGAAATCAGTCCTGAATATTCACTGGAAGGACTGATGATGAAGCTGAAGCTCCAGTACTTTGGCCACCTGACTCATTGAAAAAGACCCTGATGCTGGGAAAGATTAAAGGCAGGAGGAGAAGGGGACGACAGAGGATGAGATGGTTGGATGGCATCATCCATTCGATGGACATGAGTTTGAGCAAACTCTGGGAGATAGCAAAGGACAGAGAAGCCTCGCATGCTGCAGTCCATGGGGTCACAAAGAGTCAGACACGACTGAGCAACTAAACAACAGCAATCAGCTACCACTGTTGGGGAATGTATTATTCCTATTTACAGTCATAGGTGTCATTTGTTTTTTTGATGTCTTGCTTTATCACAATTTCAAGTGGTTATTTGGCCTACCTGGCATCTTGGACCATTGTATCCCAGATCTCCTAGTAATGACTGATAGGAGCTTGGTGTTTTTATGACTATGAGTAGTGAGACAGTAAACTCTACCTAATTAATTCTGTTCCCCAACTGTATAAAATCAACTCATTTTCAATGTTCTCATAGGACTAGCCCACCCTTTCGTAGTTTGCTCTTTCCCTTACTAGTAAGTTAGTAAATGTTAACATATGCTCAGAATCAGTTTGTCTGAGAAATTTGTCTTTTACCACAGTTCTGTGCTTAAAACCCTAAATGCGTGCCATGGCTAATGAGGCCTTTCTTCACTGGTTCTCCCCTTCTCATCCTCATGTTGCAGCTTCACCTTCTTTCTCTACCTTCTTCACCCTTTACCTTCTTTCTCTACCCTAAGCACACCCCAGTCTCCCCAAGCCCATCCTTCACCCTCTATCAGGAGTGATGTGCTGTGCTCTTCTGCTCAGCTGACTTGTGTTCATTGCCTCTTTAGTGAAGACTCCTCGATCACCCAGACCAGGTAATTGCCCCTGCTGGATGGACCCAGAAGCCCCTGCAGTTCCCTCTGTAGCCCTCATTGACTCTGTCTTTATTCAGTGTTTGCCTTTCCAAACACACAGAGTGCTTTATGAGAGCAGGGCTTGGAGCTGCCCTGGACTCTTTGGATACCTATCTTTTGGCACTGTGTCTGATCCAAAGGGCGTTCTTCTTTCATTAGGGATCTTTGGTGACAAGCAAGCCGAAAGGAATTTGGAAAAAGACTCTGTAAGGATCAAACTTAGGTCACACCTCCGCTCCTTAGCTGTCCTGAGCCTGTGAAAAAGAATCAGCTATAACCTAGGGTAACGTTTAGCCTTTTCCAGAGGTCATGTATGGATGTGAGAGTTGGATTATAAAGAAAGCTGAGCACCATTGAATTGATGCTTTTGAACTATGGTGCTGGAGAAGACTTGAGAGTCCCTTGGACTGCAAGGAGATCCAACCAGTCCATCCTAAAGGAGACCAGTCCTGGGTGTTCATTGGAAGGACTGATGCTGGGGCTGAAACTACAATACTTTGGCCACCTCATGCGAAGAGTTGACTCATTGGAAAAGACCCTGATACTGGGAGGGATTGGGGACAGGAGGAGAAGGGGACGACAGAGGAGGAGATGGCTAGATGGCATCACCGACTCGATGCACATGAGTTTGGGTGAACTCTGGGAGTTGGTGATGGACAGGGAGGCCTGGTGTGCTGCGATTCATGGGATCGCAAAGAGTCGGACACGACTGAGCGACGACACTGAGTGTTTAGCCAAGATGCATTGTGTGGTATATTGGGGTTTCTTGTGTTTTTGAGCTTCATTTATTTGTGGCTGTGCTGGGTCTTCGTTACTGCACCTGGGCTCTCTCTGGTGGCGAGCGGGAAGCTGCTCTCCAGTTGCAGTGCGCAGGCTTCTCGTTGCAGTGACTCCTTGTTTCAGAGCATGGCCTCTGCGGCATGTGGGCTTCAGTAGTTGCCCTGCGGGAGCCTAGTTGCCCCATGACATGTGAAACCTTCCCAGACCATGGATTGTGGAATCACGGTCTCCTGCCTTGGCCGGCAGATTCCTAACCACTGGACTATGAGGGAAGTCCTGGGTCCTTGGAACAGAGAGATACTTTCCAAATAGCTGGTAAATAGGTGACACCCTTCTACTGTAACCCCAGGGGCCACTTTTGTGTGTACATGCTCAGTTATGTCTGATTCTTTGTAACTGCTTGGACTGTAGTCCATCAGGTTCCGCCGTCCATGTGATTTTCCAGGCAAGGATTCTGGAGTGGGTTGCCATTTCCTACTCCAGGGGATCTTCCCGACCCAGGGATCAAACCGTCATCTCTTGGGTCTCCTGCGTTGATAGGCAGATTCTTTACCACTGCACCATCTGGGAAACCCCAGGGACGACTTACAACCTAGAATTGAGTTAAGGCCTGGCCCATTCTGATTGGCTGATGACCCTGCCTGCTCTGTTATTCAGTATTTTGAACATAACCTTTGGGTGAACGTCTTCAGGATAGCATTTATATTCCTATCAACACTGATCCTGAGTTGGGAAAGTAACCCCCCAACAAAAAAATCAGGATATGCTGGGTGGTTAAACAGGAGCACACATGTGCTTGATATTGGATACCTGAAGGACAAATGGGTGAAGGTATCCCATAGGAAGAAAGAAATCCAACAGACTGCAGTTTCCATCCCTCCATCAACATGGGGGAAACATAATCTCTTCACTCCAGAGGGCAAGGTGTTTAAGTTCTTCCTCTTAATTCCTTTTGGGCCGTTCCCCAGTGTTGTCCTCATCTATACTGTGGACATATAAGCCAGCTCTGATGTCACGTGCAGCAGCTGGAGCTAAGGCCGCAGCATCAGAAGCCTTTGTGAGGTGGCCTTAGTGACAGTGGTTCTGTGAGGCAGGGGCTACCCCGCCCTGCAGTGGCTAGGTCAGCCGTATCAGACCTGCCCTCCACCTCCAGAACACCGCCTGCCTGACCTAAGCCGTGTCATGTTGCTGCCCCTCCTGGGCGCCTGTGCTGTCGTGGGGCCGTTCTGGGGTCCTGAGTGGGAGCCAGTGCAGGGCCTGGTCTCTGAGGATCGCAGCTGCAGGGACCCTCGGTGCTGT
Source organism: Oreotragus oreotragus (assembly GCA_006410675.1). NCBI lineage: Eukaryota > Metazoa > Chordata > Mammalia > Artiodactyla > Bovidae > Oreotragus > Oreotragus oreotragus. Next base: position 202,947 of record SJYX01020971.1, read on the forward strand.
GGCAACCTGCTTGTCCTCTGCCTCTTTCTGATCTGGCAGGTCCGGCACTACTGGCATCAGGTCACCAGGACCCACTGCAGCATGAGGAAGTTCATCAAGGTGAGGGGGTCCCACCCACCTCTTTCCCTCCACACCATGATTGTGTCAGTCATTTGTTACAGGGACCCTGTTCTATGCCCTGTGTACCGGAGATGGATTCAGACTGAACTCTGATGAACTCAGGAAGAGAATTTTCTTGCCTCAAAGCCAGAAGTCACCCTGGACTTCTCTCCCCCTCATGCCATATTCAATCCACCTGCAAGTCCTATGGGCTTTACTTGCAAACCATATCTCAAATCTGATCATTTCTCAAACCCTCACCACATTCTTCTGGACTATAGGTACCACCTTCTGCCTGGTTCCCCTCCTCTCTCACCCAACCATGGAGCTCAGTGCCCCATGCAGCCAAGAGAATGAACTTCTGTCTCTTTTTAAAATTTTTCATCCAAGGATAATACATATATACAGATTATAAGTGTGTTTTATTTTTTAAATTTTATTTATTTTAAAAATTTATCATCTCAACTATTTAATATATATGTATATTTTGTATACTTATATGTACATATATTGTATATTTATTTGGGGCTGCATTGTGTCTTAGTTGTGGCAAGCAGGATCTTTCATTGCGGTGTGCAGCCTCTTGATTGTGGTGCTTGGTTTTCTCTCTAGTTGTGATGCCCGGGCTCAAGAGCACCCCAGGCTCAGTAGTTGTGACAAGCAGGCTTAGTTGCCCTGCGGCATGTGGGAGTCTTAGTTCCCCCAACCAGGGGTCAAACCTGAGTCCCCTGCATTGGAAGGTGGATTCTTGACCACTGAACCACCATGGAAGTCCCAGATTATAAGTGTGCAGATCAATGAATTTTTGCAAACTGAACACATCCAGGTGCAGCATTAGATTAAGAAAACAGACCACTACCAGCAGCTCAGAAGCTTGCAGACACCACTCCGCTGATTTCTAAAAGCATTAGACAGGTTTTGCCCATATGGCATCATGCAGTAAATATTACTTTGCACCTGGTTTAGGCCTAACATTATGTTCATGAGAAAGAACAAACTTTTAAAAACAGATCATAACACTTTGCCACTCAAGACTTTGCAACAACGCATGGATATACTTCCAGTCAAACTCAGAACAAAATCTAACTCCAACCACAGCTCCAAGGCTTGGAATAATCTGTTCCACATTTCTCTCTGACCTCATTTCTTCGTGCTGTCTTCCTCACTCACTCATTCCATTCTGACCACATGGCCTCCTTGCCGTTCTTATACAAACGACCCTGTTCCATCCTCAGGGCCTTTGCATGAATGTCTCCTCACCTACAAGTTTCTTTCTTCAGATGTCACTTGGTTTGTCCCTTGCTTCATTCAGGTCTCCAGTCAAACATCACCTCCTCTGAGAGGATTCTCTGACAAAAGGAGCTAACCCCATCCCTACTCTTGCTTTTATTTCCTTTAGAACACTTTTTGATACCTAACATCATGTTGTATACTTTGGTTATTGTGTCTTCCAAGTCTGGAAGACAGCTCCCAACAAAGACTTTGTCTTGTGCATGCTGGTACATCCAGCACCTAGAACAGTGCGTGGCCTGGAATAAACGCTCTTTCTTTCTTATTTTCTTTTCTGTAAGTTTAATTAATTAACTTTCTGTGCTGGGTCTTGGCTGCTGCATGAGGACTTCAGAGTGGGGATTACTCTCCGGTTACGTTGTGTGGGCTTCTCACTGTGGTGGCTTGTTTTGTTTCAGAGCACAGGCTCTAGGCGTACGGGCTTCAGAAGCTGTGGTGCCCAGGCTCAGTTTCAGCCCGTGGGCTCACAGCACAGCCTCAGCAGTTGTAGCGTAACAGCTTAGCTGTTCCTGCAGCATGTGGGATCTTCCCAGACCAGGGATCAAAGCCACATCCTCTGCATTGGCAGGCAGATTCCTATCCACTGTACCACCAGGGAAGTGTAAATGAATACTTTCTTGAATGAACATTTTCCTTAAGAGAAGTGACTCCCCATTTCCTGAACCCCAGCATCCTCATCTGGATAATGAGCATTACAGCCCTGATCTGTGAGGATTAGATGAGATAATGTAAATACAAAGATTTGTATGTCTCTGTTCTTACCTACAGGTGCCACCGCAGAAGTGGGCAGTGCCCTCCATGAGACATGACACTTGTTTCAGGCTGACCCCTGAATTCTTTCTCAGTCCTGGCAAGTTCAGGGGCCTGGATGCTCGTGCCCAACAACGGGCCCAAAGAAAGAGCAGGGAATACTGGAGGAGCCTCGAGGAATCATGGACCCAGTATCTGCTCTCTTGTCAGCACCCATGTCACGGTTTGCTGTGGGATGCCTACACCTCTTCTGATCACATCTTTTGCACCACCTCCTTTCCAAGCACCAGTATGCTACCTTGGGACAGTTCTTGGGAAGCATGGCAGGTACCCTGGTGTTGTAGTGATGATCAGACTCACCTGATTTGCAAGCCACGGCCCCCTGCCCTGGACAGGTGCCAAAGGATGGAGCAGCTGTTGGTCCATCCCCAGAAAGAACTGTTACCACTGGAGCATATTGTCAGCACGAGACGCCACCCCACCTCCATGACCCCTCTCCCAAACTTCCCTTCAGCCCAGAGCTTGCCGTTTTGTTCCAGAGAGTTCCTACTGGTTCCTTCCAACCAACGAGTGGGAATGCCCACGTGGAAATCCTGGGGCTGCCCACAAGAGGCCTGCACACCAGGAACGGAAAACTGGACATTAAACAGAGAGGCTAGTAGACAGACCCAGGCTCCAGGGTGGGCAAACCAGAGAGAGAGCAGAGGGGATAATGCTTGGGAAATTCAGGCATCTGGAAGGCAACTGCCAATAAACTCTGGGAAGGAGGACATGGCAGAGAGTAAGGTCCTGGACTGGGGCAGCCAGAGACTAGTAATACGTAAGGCTGTTGGCGAGATCTTGACACCACGGGGGGAGAAGCAGGACCAGGTGCAAGTTGAAAGTAGAGTTGAAATTCAAGAACTGTGGAAGAGAAGTCTGGGGGAGGCTGGAGGTGAGAATCTTCCTGAAACCCAGGCATGTAGAGGAGAGAAAGTAGAACAGTTAAGATGTAAAATTGACTCAGAGAGCCAAACACTGATGTGGGAAACTCAGGATAGGAAAAGGGATAAGGATGCTATAGAGACCCAGTCTTTTGAGAACAAGAAGGAGGCCAGAGGAGAAGATGAAGGAAACATTGAGGCCCAAGTGTTGAGGAAACAAGGCCAAACTGGAAGTGAGAATGGTGAGGATACCCAGCTCCCAGGGTGGGGAAAACAAGAGCAGATTACAGGTGACACTAGTATAGAAATTCAGGCGGAAGAGAGGAGAAAAGAAGACCAGTGTGGAGGTGAAAATGCTGTGCAAATCCAGATGTCTGGGAAGAAGAACTTGGGAGAAGTGAAAAATGAGGATGGCATAGAGACCCAGACCCTGGGGTGGGGAAAGCAGGAATGCGTTCAAAATGAGAATGTTGCAGAGATCCAGACACCAGGGTGGGAGAAGCAGGATCAAGATGGAAGTGAGAAAGCTGGGAAGGTCCAGGTATGGAGGGCAGAGATCCAGAAACAACTAAGACATGAACTTAAAGTGGGGTGGAGTAATCAAGGTGTAAAAAGAGGGGAGGATGCTGGGGAAAGCCAGATAGCTAGAAGGAACAGCCTCAGGGAGATAAGAGAGGAGGATTGGGTAGTGATCCAGGCACAATGTTGGGGAGACCAGAAACCAGTAGCAAGTGAAATTGACAGAGAGTTCAAGACACCATGTTGGGGGAGTGAGGACCAGATTGGAGGTGAACATAGAGCAGAAATCCAGGCACTGGAGAAGAGAGGCCAGAGAAAGGCCAGAGATGAAGATGATACAAACACCCTGGCACCAGAGGCCGAGAACCAGAGACAATTAGGAGGCGCAACTCAGGTAGAGACTCATCCATCAGGGATGGGGAACCAAGAGCAGTTTGGAGATGAGACTAGTACAGATATCCAGGCAACGGGGACGAAAAACCTGAGAGAGGTTAAAGGTGAAGATAGTGAGGAGACCCAGGAACTTAGGGAAGAAAACCAGTACCAATTAAACAGTGAAATTAATGGAAATATTCACATACCAAAGTGGAAGAATCAGGAACACATTAGAAGCAAGGATGGTAAAAATACCCAGGCATCTGAGGCAGAGAACTGGGGAGAATTAGTAAGTAAAACCGATGTAGAAACTAATTCAGCAGAATGGAAGAAAGAGGAGCAGGCTGGAGGCGAGAATGGTGCAGACATTCAAGCTCCAGAAAAGAGAAACCAGAGAGAAGCTGGAGGTGAGGATGGTACAGAGACCTGGACACCTGGAGAAGAAAGCCAGAGTAAGTTAAGAGATGACATGGATGAAAAGACTCATTTGTCAGACAGGAAGAACCACGAGCAGATGGGAGGTGAGAATGAAACAGAAATTCAGACACCAGAGAAGACAGACGAGAGAGAACCTGGAGCTGACGATGGTGTAGAAAGCCAGAGACTTGAGAGAGAGAATGAAGGACAATTCGATGGTGAAACTGGATTGAGCCACTCACCGGGGGGAAGAAACTGGGAGCAGACTAGAGGAATGGACAACCCAGAAAATCCAACATCGGAGAAGAAACGCCAGAGAGAGGCTGGAAGCAAGGCTGGTAGAAATATTCAGAGACTTGGGGGAGGGGAGCAGAGACTGTTAAAAAGTAAGGTTAATGAAAACATCTGTTTACCAGAGTGGAAGAACCAGGAGCAGATTGGAGGTGAGAATGGTGCAGAAATTCAAATACAAGGGAAGAGTAACCTGAGAGGGATCACAGGTGATGATGGTAAAGAGACCCAGGCTCATTTTGGAGATTATCAGGAAGAATTAAAAAGTGAAACCGAAGGAGAGATTCAGATACAAGGGCAAGGAAACCAGAACAGGGGTGGAGAGGAGGATGCTGCAGAAATCGGGGATGTAGGGAGCCAGAGAAAGTGCAGAGCTGAGGATGCTGGAAGGCTTCGAGTGCCAAGGCAAGGAAACAAAGGCCAGGTCAGAGGAGAGGATGCTGCTGAAGGCCCTCTCCAAGTTGACTGTTCTGGCAGTGAAGGGCCCCCAGCCCTCACTGGCTCTGACTATGGGGCCATGGCCGTAGATCAGGAACAGGCTGTGGCCGCTGCTCCCCATCATGAGCTGAAGGCTCTCCCTGACCAGAGCGAACTCCTCCTGCTTGTCAGTGGAGAGGGGGAGCATTTGGCCAGCCAGAGCAGGGCCACTGCTGGGAAGCCCAGAGTCGGTGTCATTCCAGCTTCCCGGCAAGCCAGAGCTAAACCCCAGAGAAGCCGACAAAGGGACAGAAGAGTGGATCCAGGGAAGGCCGCTGACCGGACTGGACAGCCCCGGAACCCACAGTCTTTGGCTGCTCCCCTGGGCTTGCCTTCTGCCTGGCCCTCTGTCTCATGTGGCCACGCCCCCCAAGCCGCCACAGCTGCATTGGGTGGTCCCACTGCCCTCACTGTCCTGCCCAAGTGGCCAGTCCTCAAGAAGAGTCAGCGACAGCTCCTGGAGTCCCTTCTGCGGTGGAAGATCGCCCACCTGAAGTGGGGCCTCCCCCAGCGGATCCTAGAGTCCTACATGCACTTTCATGTCTTAGGACCACGCCCACTGCCTCTTGCTGGGCAGAGGCTCCCTGGTTGCACAGAGGGTTCTTTACCACTGGCCTGTGAGTTGCAGCGGCAGCAGGAAAGTGAGGCCCTGGGCTCCAGGCCAGGCCTTAAGTCCCAGAAGTTTTGGCCTCACGAAGGGAAAAGCTCAAAATCTACACAGGCTAGAGCTCTAGAGAAGCCTACCCTGTCCGGGTCGGAGCCAATGGGCAGTTCTATCCCTCCTGTAAAGCCTAAGAGAGTCAGACCACCAGGGAGCGCCAGAGAACCACAGGATGTCCAGAAAGAGGCTGCTCCCAGGGCAGAGCTCACAGCTTCCAGGAACCCCAGGCCTGCTGCAGAATCTAGCAGCTGGTGGGGCCAAGAAAGGGTCCAGGAACCTTCCAGTGAGAACAGCAGGGGGAGAAAGATGGTTAGGCTGGGGATCTCCTGGATGGTAGAGAGGGCTTCCCGCAGAGTGAGGATCTCACACCCCAGGGCAGGCTACGACCACTGGAGGAGGGAAAACACATCTCAGAAGCCCCTCAGATTCCAGGGTCAGCAGCCCTCACACAGAGGAGGAAGCCTGGAACCTGAGGGACACAGAGGGGCTGGGCAGCAGCCTTCCTCCTGTTCCACAGACACCTTCAGCTTCAAGAGGAGTCTCCACTCTGCTGCAGCAAGGCTGAGCATGACCTTTCTGAACAAGAGCTCCCGGTCGCCACACTCAGCCAAGGCCCAGCACTCAGCCCCCAACCTGAGTGTGAGAAGTCCTGGTCCTATGCCGTTGCCCAGAGTGAGTGCCCCACGTGCCAGGGAGGGCAGCATCAGAGTCCACGCTTCTCTGAAGAGGGACCTTCAGACACCAGGTCACTGCAGTGCTGGGGCTCCTCTTCTCAAGACAGAAGAACTGGAGGAAACTGAGAACCCACGTGGGGCCCTATGGAATCCACCAGCCCCCAGAAAGTCTGGTTTGATGAAATATTTGAGGGGTTTTCTGCTCCAGCATGGCTTTGGGAAGTAGGCTGAGGGCACAGAGTCTTCAAAACACATCCAGAGAAGGCTTGAGAGTGGCCTGCTAACCCCTAAAGGGGATGATAAAATAACCTTTAATAAAATTGGTTATTTAAGCCCCGTGAGGGTTCTGAGTTCTTTGATGCATGTTTTATAGGTGCTTCTTTTGGGGATGGGGTACCGTATGGGTGGGATAGCTGCTCTATGGTTTTGAAGGTTTGGGGAACGTGGGTCAGCCTAATGCCGCCTCCTAAACACCTGCCCTCTCCAGGTCCTCAGAGGAGGGTTTACTGAAATTTCTATCATGGTTCTGCCTGTCCTACTGCTGCTAAATTGCTTCAGTTGTGTCCAACTCTTCACGACCTTGGGGAATGTAGCCCACCAGGTTCCTCTGTCCACGGGATTCTTCAGTCAAGAATACTAGAGTGGGTTGCCATTTCCTTCTCCAGGGGATCTTCCCAACCCACATATCAAACCCACATCTCTTATGTCTCCTGCATTGGCAGAAGGGTTCTTTACCACTAGCACCACCTGGGAAGCCCTGTCCTGTCCCAAGTTTAGTTCAGTTCAGTTGCTTATTCATGTCTGACTCTTTGTGACCCCATAGACTGCAGCACACCAGGCCTCCCTGTCCATCACCAACTCCCAGACCTTACTCAAACTCATGTCCATTGAGTCAGTGATGCCATCCAACCATCTCATCCTCTGTCGTCCCCTTCTCCTCCTGCCTTCAATCTTTCCCAGCATCAGGGTCCTTTCAAATGACTCAGTTCTTCACATCAGGTGGCCAAAGTATTGGAGTTTAAGCTTCAACATCAGTCCTTCCAATGAATGTTCAGGACTGATTTCCTTTAGGATGGACTGGTTGGATCTCCTTGCAGTCCAAGGGACTCTCAAGAATCTTCTCCAACACCACAGTTCAAAAGCATCAATTCTTTGGCACTCAGCTTTCTTTATAGTCCAAATCTCACATCCACACATGACTACTGAAAAAACCATAGCCTTGACCAGACAGACCTTTGTTGGCAAAGTAATGTCTCTGCTTTTTAATATGCCATCTAGGTTGGTCATAGCTTTTCTTCCAAGGAGTAAGCATCTTTTAATTTCATGGCTGCAGTCACCATCTGCAGTGATTTTGGAGCCCCCCAAAATAAAGTCTCTCACTGTTTCCCCATCTATCTGCCATGAAGTGATGGGACCATATGCCACGATCTTAGTTTTCTGAATGTTGAGCTTTAAGCCAACTTTCCACTTTCTTCTTTCACTTTCATCAAGAGGCTCTTTAGTTCTTTGTTTTCTGCCACAAGAGTGGTGTCATCTGCATATCTGAAGTTATTGATATTTCTCCTGGCAATCTTGATTCCAGCTTGTGCTTCTTCCAGCCCAGTGTTTCTCATTATGTACTCTGCTTATAAGTTAAATAAACAGGGTGACAATATACAGTCTTGACATATTCCTTTCCCTATTTGGAACCAGTCTGCTGTTCCATGTCCAGTTCTAACTGTTGCTTCCTGACCTGCATACAGATTTCTCAAGAGGCAGGTCAGGTGATCTGGTATTCCCATCTCTTTAAGAATTTCCCACAGTTTGTGGTGATGCACACAGTCAAAGGCTTTGGTATAGTCATGTCCTGTCCTATTCCAAGTTAATTCTGATTGAGGTAGGATGCTCAAACAGCCTTTGCTGCTTGAGGAAGGGGTAGTACTTTGCACTGGACACTATTATTCAAGTCCTTTTAAAGGACCTGAGGGAAGAGAGCTTGACCATTGCGTAGCTGCCCTTCTGGGATTCTGCTGTCCATATATAGAGCCCATGGAGAAAACATTTCTGTCTCTTCAGTTCTCAAACACTGGTTCTCAAGTCATTAGAAGCTGGAAAAAACAAGGAACTGTTTGCCTGCTAGTGCCTAGGGCTTCCCAGGTGATGCTAGTGGTAAAGATCCCATCTGCAACGCAGGAGACATAAGAGATGTGCATTCGATCTCTGGATCAGGAAGATTCCCTGGAGGAGGAAATGGCACTTCACTCCAGTATTCTTGCCTGGAGAATCCTATGGATAGAGGAGCCTGGTGGCCTACGGCCCACGGGGTCACAAAAAGTTGGACATAACTGAGCACGCAGTGTAGGCCTCCTGACTTATGGCCTCCAGAACTGAGAGAATAAATTTCAGTTGTTTCAAACCACCAAGTTTGTGGTAATTTGTTAGAGTAGCCATAAAAAACTAATATACCCCAATATTTAGCAGCTTAAAGCGACATTAAACTTTTTTTTTTTTTTGCCACACCATGCAGCACACAGGATCTTAGTTCTCCAAGCAGGGATTGAACCCATGCTCCTTCATTGGAAGCCCAGAGTCTTAACCACTGGACCACCAGGGAAGTCCACAGGAGCATTTGTTAACTCATAGCTTCCGTGAGTCAGGAATCCAGGCACAGCTTAGCAAGATGACCTTGACTCAAAGTATCACTTATCCTCTTCAACGCTAACAGCTTGCTGGGCATTTTGGTGCTAATTAAATTCTTGTAGATTGACCGATTTGGTTAATATATTTAATAAACCAATTTTTCTTCTTCAGGATTCCTTCTGGGCTCACAAAATTGCAAGTACTGTGCAGCTCTCTGTGAGAGGATATTTTAAGGGGATCACCTTAGAATCTCTGAGAGAAAGGCATCACCTTAGATTGTTTGAGAGAAAGGTGTCACGCAAATTTAAAATAATAGTGCTGACAGTTTTTTTTATAAAAATCACTGAGATCATTTAATTTTTTAATAGCACAAATAAATTGTTTCCTTTCCTTTCTTTTTCAAGGCTAATAACAGTGCCTTTATAAATGCTTTTCAACCTTTGGCGTGGTGAAGCCGAATTCCTGCAAGTTACAAGAGCAAACATCATCATTTAGGATTTGAAATAGCTCAACTGGAATTCCATCACATCCACCAGCTTTGTTCGTAGTGATGCTTCCTAAGCCCACTTGACTTCGAATTCCAGGATGTCTGGCTCTAGGTTGGTGATCACACCATTGTGATTATCTAGGTCATGAAGATCTTTTTTGTATAGTTCTGTGTATTCTTGCCACCTCTTCTTAATATCTTCTGCTTCTGTTAGGTCCATACCATTTCTATCCTTTATTGTGCCCATCTTTGCATGAAATGTTCCTTTGGTATCTCTAATTTTTTTGAAGATATCTCTAGACTTTCCCATTCTATTGTTTTCCTCTATTACTTTGCCAACAAAGGTCTGTCTAGTCAAAGCTATGGCTTTTCCAGTCATCATGTATGGATGTGAGAGTTGGAGTATAAGGAAATCTGAGTGCCGAAGAATCGATGCTTTTGAATTGTGGTATTGGAGAAGACTCTTGAGAGTGCCTTGGACTGCAAGGAGATCCAACCAGTCCATCCTAAAGGAAATTAGTCCTGAATATTCATTGGAAGGACTGATGCTGAAGCTGAAACTCCAATACTTTGGCCACCTGATGTGAAGAACTGAGTCATTTGAAAAGACCCTGATGCTGGGAAAGATTGAAGGCAGGAGGAGAAGGGGACGACAGAGGATGAGATGGTTGGGTGGCATCATCACCGACTTGATGGACATGAGTTTGAGTAAAGTCCGGGAGTTGGTGATGGACAGGGAGGCTTGGCGTGCTGAAGTCCATGGGGTCGCAGAGAGTCGGACACGACTGAGTGACTGAACTGAACAGAACTGATAAGAGCAAACAGCTTTGAGCTTAGACGTACAAAGTGAGTCCTGAGTCCCTTCACCCGCCTTTAGGTGCCGCTGCTCGCCCGAATTGCCAGGTGCTCGGTTTACGCAGGCGCATTACCCTTCTCGTGCGCCTGCGCCGAGCTCTGCCAAGTGCGCTTGCGCATAAATTTGGCGGGAAACAGTGCTGTTGCCGTAGAACGCAGGTCGAGGGATGGCTGTGAGGGAGGCGGCGGCAGGACTTTCCGGGCCCGGGAGGGACGAAGAGGCGGCGCTGCTCTTCGAGAGCGCCCATTACCGGCACGACTCGCGCTGGCTGCTGCCCGTGTCCCCACGCTGCTGCCTGGCCTGCGCGCTGGAGCTGCTGCCGGAGCCCGGCGTGTCGGTGCGAACTGGGTCCCAGCATTTCCCTCACCAACCAGGCCCTCCCCTCAATGGAGCAGGCCGCTTGAACCTGACTCACCTCCGGGAAAACTAAGCAGGGCCCCCGCCTGGTTAAATCTGGCTCCTACCCAGGCCCGCCCCTCACCCTACCCCGCAGGCCGCCCAGCAGCCTCTCTATAACGAGGCCCTGATCTTGGCTCTGCGCCTCGTGTGGGCCTACGCTCTCCGCAATAAATCCAGGGCTCTCGGGGCCCTCCAAGACTCATTGGCACGCGTTCCCAGCTTTCCTTCTGCCCTCTTCTCAGCCGTCCGCCCTTTGCTGACCCTCCCCTTCTCCAGGGTCCAGCCTTCGCTCAGGCTCCCTCCAGCGCAGCCTGTGGGCCGGGCGCACACACCGCAGGGCCTTATTCCCGTCAGCTTTCTGAGGGAAATGTGAGGCGGGGGCGCCTTGAGCTCTGTGGCAGCAGGAACAACGGGTGGATGTTATGGGCAGGCGGGAGTGAGGTGAGGGGAAGACCTTTCTGAGAGGCAGAGCCGGCTGGAGCGTGACATTCCCGCTCCCTCAATGTCTGCCCACTTGTCCTGTGAGTTTTTTGTCCATGGACACCTCCAAGTAGAGTTCGGGAGAAAACTTGTTTTTCAGATTTTCAGGAGGGGAATTCTTACCATAGGGTGGGTGGGGAATCAGCTAGATCAGCGGTCTTCAAGGTTTTGCTCTGGGGATACCGTTCCACTTTTTAAAAGTGTTGAGGACCCCAGAGAGCTTTTGTTTATTTACTGTGTTGAAAGTAACAAAGTTTAAGATACTCATTTAAAAATAATAGTAAATCCATTACATATTAATGCAATTCTTTTTATTTTGACAAAAAAATAGGTAACATCCCATTTACCATTTTGACTCTTTTAAATGTACAGTTCTGTGGCATACATGATTTTCAAAATGAAAATAACTACTTTCAAAACAGCAGATAATGGAAGGAATGTCTGTTTCACATTTTTGCAAATTTTGTTAACATCTAATTTAATAGAGGACGGCTGGATTTCTGCATTTTATCTGTTGTGACATATTTCCTTGGAAAAACTCTACTGTACACTCAGTAGAATAACTGAAAAAGTCAAATAGCATCTTAGTATTATATGGAAATAATTTTCATCTTGTGGATCCTCTGAAAGGATTTTGGGTACACTCTGGGTCCGAATTCTATACTCTGAGAACTGCTGGACTAGCTGATAACATCTGTAATATCACTGAGGCTAAAGTTCTGAGACTGCCATTCTTGGACAGTGAGAGATACAGAGATGAATAAGATAGTGAGGTATGGGAGAAAATAAGAGAACACATTTCTGGGAATTTAGAAGTTGGACATGTTTATGGTAAGTGCTGTTTGGTGGGATAAGGAGTGAAATTAAGGGAGTTTTTTTTTAAGAGGAGGAAGCATTTGAATTACACTTGAAAAGATGGGTGATATTTGGGCCAGAGGAAATGGGGGAGCTTTTTCCAGGAGGTGGGATTAGCAAGGATGAGTTTGGAGAGGTCATCAGAATGTGTCTGAAGGGCAGTTGAGGGAGGTGATATTGGAGAGCCAGGGTTGAGATCAGTTCCTGTAAGAGTTTGAATCCAAGCTAAGCTTGGATCTAGCAGGTGAAGGAATGTCATTGAAATTTTTTGAATAACTCATTGAGGTCACTAGCTTAATGAATCATGTAGGAGGAACTGGTGAAGTTCAAGAACGAGAGACTTGAAATAGCACAGGTTAGAGGCAATAAGAGATGCAATTCACCTTTTATTGAACGTACTTGTCTTAGCTTCAGTTTTCACCAACTGAAGGGGTAATGTAGTCAGTTGTACCTATGTTCATGTTCTATCCTCAGTACACCCTTTTTTTGATCTATCTTTTGTTACTGTCTTGAACACTTTGCACAGCTGCTACCCAGTTCCCTGTATAGGGAGGCAAATTGAGTGTGAAGATTTATGTCTGCACTGAATGGAAGGATGCATTTTTCTCTACCTACTTCAGTGAGACTTATGAAGGGTCCCCAGTATCATTCTCATAGACTGTGGAAAGAGCCTTGGACAAGACCTGGTTGGATACTTAGATTTGAGTCCTTGGCAAAGTCTCTGACCCTCAGTTTTCTCATCTCCAAAACAGCAATAGTAGTACCTTTTCCTGCTTACTTTACCAACTCAATTAGGCTTAAATCACAAGAGTGATTTGTGAACAGTAAAGTACTCTGTAAATATAGTGTATTAGAAACCTTAGTTCTTGTATCATCCTTTGTTTGAACATGTGGATTCCTGTGTGTAAATGATGCCTCTTCATACTCCATAGTTCAGATGATCCCACTGGTGTAATCTTATAATTATATTTGGAAATTATACTTGTCTGGGTTCAGAACAACTGAGACTTGGTTGCTATTGAATATTTTCTTCATCTGCCCCAAGTTGGTGCGCAAGAAGCACGTGCTGTCCGGCTTCCGAGATGCTCTCCTGAAGCATGCCTCCCTGGTTGTGCAGCTGGTGGCTCAGGATCAGAAAGTCTGTATCCACTTCATAAGCATGCTTTTCGGTGAGACTGAAAAGGAAACCTGGAGTGAATTTTGCTTGTATACCTTGTACATTTGATTTTGGGATCTTGGAGAAATGGTCTTGGAATGATAGTTTCCACGGTTTGCAATGTAAAAGTTTAACTTACTAACAAATTATTTTGTTATAATGGTGAAGAAATGGTCCCCTTCCTAAGAGACACGATGCATTGTATGGTAACTGGCTTTACTATAGCTCAGGTGTTATTAAAAGTGTGAAGGTGGATGTGTTCTTTTAAAAAGTCTAGACTGTCTGGTCTTTGAACAGGATTAATAGTCAGATCTGGAGTCTGCTGATCTGACTGTGACCTTGATTGAGTGACTTCTTTTCTGTACCTTTAGTTTCTTTATGTATAAAATAAGATGAATTAAGAAGTCCCTCCTCTTAATACAGTTATAGTGTCCTATGGAATGAGCCCTTTCAGGGAGGAAGGGAGCCAACTCAAATTGAATGCTTTTCTCTGCTGGAGGCTTTTCAGGCTTTCAACTGCCAAAATACTCTTCTAAGGGAGAGAGAATGATCCCCAAGGCTCAGCAGGCCTTAGCTAACAGCTGGTAGATCTGGGATTTTACCCCAGGTCTGTTACAGACTCCAGAACACACAGTTTTTATACTGTGCCACACTGACTATTTTTATCCTTTTAAAGCCAGAGTGCTGTTATTGAAAATCTGGGGTTTGGTGCTGAGGATAGAATTTAGCTGGGACATTGCTTAAAGCTGCTATTAGTCTTAGAATTCATAGTGTGCCTTTCTGGATTTGTTTCTCTTTTAACTGTTAACCAACCCCCTCTTCCTTCTGCTCCAAGGACTGTTATGTAATGTAGAAGATGGGAGCATAACAGACCTCTGTATTGAAGGTAAGATAAAACTCTGTGTTCTCAGCATTTGAAGCCAGGAATATTACCCTGAATTGCAGCTCTGACTATTTGAGACCTGGATGAAATGTTCCATTTTACAGACAGATAAAACTCCCTTTTAATAATTAATTCTGCATTTTTTTCTTGGCACCTACTCTGCGTCAAGTACTGTATTAGATACTAGTGATATATCTGACATAATTCCCGCCATATTAGTGTTTACAATCTGGAGGAGAGGTTGGCTGGTAAATAGTAACAGCTGATAAGTGCTATTACAAAGACACGTACAAACTCTGCTTTTTTTTACATTAGTGTTGGGTGATTGGTAGTTGTCTGCACATAGATGGTACTTAAAGCTGTGGAAGTGTCTGAATTTACCTGTAAGACTCAAGAAGAAGGAAGACAAGAGCATTGAGATGAAAGGATTCTTGCAGAAAGAACAAGAACTGTATCAGGAGTCTAGTGAGGAAACATAAACCACTCAAGTTATTTGAACAGAAAAAAGAACTTTAAAGAATTATTAACTAGGTAACTAAAGGCAAAAAGAGAACCAAGTTTTCACCAAGGTAGCAATTTCTGAAAACAGCTGCCACCCCTGGGACTAGGGAAGCAAAGGGAGAGGTTGAAATTATTAAAATTTACAAGTTTCGAGGAAGGACCCCATATATGAAACTCAGACCGCTGAGGAGAGGGATGCTGCTTGGCTGCTGCTGGGTCCATGACCATACAGCTATAGAGTTAGCAGCTGTAACTGCTAGCAGTTGTAACAAATAAGTCAATATGATCTGTGTGTACTTTTGACTATCTCTCAGTATAGAAAATGTGGATAAACAAATGTCTCACTTGAAGTTCCGACCACTGGCATGGGTAAGGGGATCTCCCTTTGCCATTTTCCTCAAGGCTGCCCTGTTGTTATTATTTAGTCGCTAAGTCATGTCCGACTTCTTGCGACCCCATGGGCCGTAGCCTGCCAGGCTCCTCTGTCCATGGGATTATCCAGGCAAGAATACTGGAGTGGGGTGCCATTTCCTCCTCCAGGGGATCATCCTGACCCAGGGATTGAACCCATGTTTGGCAAGTAATTCTTTACCAGTGAAAGTGAAAGTTGCTCAGCTGTGTCTGACTCTTTGTGACCCCATGGACGATACACTTCCTGGAATTCTCCAGGCCAGAATGCTGGAATGGGTAGCCTTTCCCTTCTCCAGGGGATCTTCCCAACCCAGGGATCAAACCCAGGTCTCCCACATTGCAGGTGGATTCTTTACCAGCTGAGCCACAAGGGAAGCCCCAAGGCTTCCCAAGGCCACTCTAGAGTGGAGCTGTCATCCTAAAGCCATCTACTTCTGGTAGATGCCAGCATAGCTTGGAATCCTCTGGAAACTTCATGAGGTGGTGAGCACTAGATGGAGATTGCAAAGCTAGAGGGAGAAGGACTTGCTCCTTCCTCACTGTTTGCCATTTACTTCCTGCCTTCTTTCTGTTTCTGTCAGTGTTGTTCTAGAGTGCTTCTTTACTCTGGGAGTGGTAGAGTTCCCTCAGCAGCAGCCAAATCTAGTTTGCTGCTTCCCCACACTTGCAGAGCAAGCCTCTTCTCCACTCCTCATCAAAGACACCAGCAGAAGCACACAAATGATTGTATAGAAGGATAGGTTTGGGGTTGAGTGATAATATTATTGTCAATTATCAGCACAAGAATTAACTCATAACTTTTTTAGTATATGAGGTAGCAAATTCTAAGGAAGGAAAAAAGTGGAAATAATATAATGATAGTAGTTTTCAACCTTGGTTTCACAGTAGACTTACCTGGAAAACTTAAAAAATATCCAAATGTTTAGACTCTTTCTCTAGAAATTCTAATTTAATTGATCTGGGATGGAATTGAGTAGTAGTTTTTATTTTTTTTAAAGCTTCCTAGATTATTGTAATGTATTGCCTTGTTCTGAACCATTGATGATAAAACGGTTAAGAATGGAGGAGATAGAAAAGACTAATGCCAATTAACACGAGCAGATGACTTTGATTAGAAGTGTGGGCCTGGGGTTGTCTTCTGGTTCAGTTCAGTCTCTCAGTCGTGTCCGACTCTTTGTGACCCCATGAATCGCAGCACGCCAGGCCTCCCTGTTCATTACCATCTCCCGGAGTTCACTCAGACTCATGTCCATCGAGTCCGTGATGCCATCCAGCCATCTCATCCTCAGTCGTCCCCTTCTCCTCCTGCCCCCAATCCCTCCCAGCATCAGAGTCTTTTCCAATGAGTCAACTCTTTGCCTGAGGTGGCCAAAGTACTGGAGTTTCAGCTTTAGCATCATTCCTTCCAAAGAAATCCCAGGGTTGATCTCCTTCAGAATGGACTGGTTGGATCTCCTTGCAGTCCAAGGGACTCTCAAGTCTTCTCCAACACCACAGTTCAAAAGCATCAATTCTTTGGCACTCAGCCTTCTTCACAGTCCAACTCTCACATCCATACATGACCACAGGAAAAACCATAGCCTTGACTAGACGGACCTTAGTTGGCAAAGTAATGTCTCTGCTTTTGAATATACTATCCAGGTTGGTCATAACTTTTCTTCCAAGGAGTAAGCGTCTTTTAATTTCATGGCTGCAGTCACCATCTGCAGTGATTTTGGAGCCCCAAAAAATAAAGTCTGACACTGTTTCCACTGTTTCCCCATCTATCTCCCATGAAGTGATGGGACCGGAGGCCATGATCTTCGTTTTCTGAATGTTGAGCTTTAAGCCAACTTTTTCGCTCTCCTCCTTCACTTTCATCAAGAGGCTTTTTAGCTCCTCTTCACTTTCTGCCATAAGGGTGGTGTCATCTGCATATCTGAGGTTATTGGTATTTCTCCCGGCAATCTTGATTCCAGCTTGTTTCTTCCAGTCCAGCGTTTCTCATGATTTACTCTGCATAGAAGTTAAATAAGCAGGGTGACAATATACAGCCTTGACGTACTCCTTTTCCTATTTGGAACCAGTCTGTTGTTCCATGTCCACTTCTAACTGTTGCTTCCTGACCTGCATACAGATTTCTCAAGAGGCAGGTTAGGTGGTCTGGTATTCCCAGGGAATGAAAAATAGCCCTACCTTATGTCAAAAATTTGTCAATGACGCTTTGGAAGATATTAGAGCTAAATATGAACGAATATATATGATCCATTACATGGATGATATTTTAATAGCTCATCCTGATAGGGCTCATTTGCAAACTGTACTCCAAGATTTGACCCAGACATTGTCAGCTAGAGGCTTAAAACTTGCCCCAGAGAAAATTCAAACTAACCCGTCCATAACCTACGGAGGAAGAGTCATCAATTCAGAAACTGTGAGTCATGCCCTGCCTGCTACAATTAAGACCATCTTGTCACTTTAAATGATTACCAAAAACTTTTAGGTGATATTAATTGGATTAAGCCCTATTTAAAATTAACCACTGCCGAATTAAAGCCTCATTTCAACGTTTTGCGCAGGGATCCTGATCCAACTTCTAAAAGACAATTAACCTCTGAGGCTCGGGAAGCCCTAAACAAAGTAGAAGCAGCTTTATCTGATAGCTCCATCTTCCCGCCCAAGCTAAAAAAGTGGTAGCTTCTTATCCAGGCTTAATAGCAACGTTGATATTAAAAGGGAGGAAATGAAGCATTGAATTGTTTGGGAAAGAGCCACCAGAGATTGTAAGCCCATATAATAAGGAACAACTTGATGCTCTTCTAATGTTTGATGAAGATTGGCAGATTGCTATAGGAAATTNTGAAGCCTGGCTTGGAGAATTTTGAGCATTACTTTACTAGCATGTGAGATGAGTGCAATTGTGCGGTAGTTTGAGCATTCTTTGGCATTGCCTTTCTTTGGAATTGGAATGAAAACTGACCTTTTCCAGTGCTGTGGCCACTGCTGAGTTTTGCAAATTTGCTGGCATATTGAGTGTAGCACTTTCACAGCATCATCTTTCAGGATTTGAAACAGCTTAACTGGAATGCCATCACCTCCACTAGCTTTGTTTGTAGTGATGCTTTCTAAGGCCTACTTGACTTCACATTCCAAGATGTGTCTCTAGATTAGTGATCACATCCTCATGATTACCTGGGTCGTGAAGATCTTTTCTGTACAGTTCTTCTGTGTATTCTTGCCACCTCTTCTTAATATCTTCTGCTTCTGTTAGGTCCATACCATTTCTGTCCTTTATTGAGCCCATCTTTGCATGAAGTGTTCCCTTGGTATCTCCAATTCTCTTGAAGAGATCTCTAGTCTTTCCCATTCTGTTCTTTTCCTCTACTACTTTGTATTGATCGCTATAGAAGGCTTTCTTATCTCTTCTTGCTATTCTGTGGAATTCTGCATTCAGATGCTTATATCTTTTCCTTTTCTCCTTTGCTTTTCTTTTCACAGCTATTTGTAAGGCCTCCCCAGACAGCCATTTTGCTTTTTTGCATTTCTTTTCCATGGGGATGGTCTTGATCCCTGTCTGCCGTACAGTGCCACGAACCTCATTCCATAGTTCATTAGGCACTCTATCTATCAGATCTAGGCCCTTAAATCTATTTCTCACTTCCACTGTATAATCATAAGGGATTTGATTTAGGTCATACTTGAATGGTCTAGCGGTTTTCCCTACTTTCTTCAATTTAAGTCTGAATTTGGCTATTGTGTCTGTTCAGTCCTTATCCAGCTTACGACTCAGCTGAAGTTGGAGCAGACTATTCATTGCCTGCTGGATGAATGTCACAAAGAGGTCAGTAAGTATCCGTGGGTTCTTGAGTACCTCTTGGAATCCTCAGATGTCAGAGCTGGGTCAGCCCTTCTTTGGATAGACTGGAAGATTGAATCTGGAGAGGAAAAGGGACTTGCCTGAGGTCACTGAGTCAGTGGCAGAGCCAGAGCTGGGGTCTTCTGCTCCAGTGCTCTTTGCAGCTTCCTCCCTTTCGCTTTTAGTCTCCCAAAGGCTACCTCCATGTTGGTGAAGTCCATTTTCTGGCATAATCATCCCATGGCCATTCTCTATCCTCCTGAATATGAACAGATTTCCTTCAAAAATTTATTAAGGAAATATGTTCACTATGTCTTGGCTTAGTATTTTTGTTTGGTTTAAATTGTATACAATATTTTGTACTGAAGGCATTTGTTTTTATCAGCATCTAAAGTAAGCACTGAATAGTTAATTTAACCTGCTTTCTTCAATGTAGTCAAAAATATCAGTTAAACAAGCAGCTTTCGCATTGTGTTTAAGATATAGGATTAATATCAGAATAATTTTTTTTGCAAGAGAAAGATGTTTATTTAACACCATTAAGAGCAACATTTAATTAAAAAGTGTTAAATTATCATGTCATTATAATTACTCTGCATGTGATTAATGTGTAAGATTACATTTATAAATATCAACACATCATTATGGTGATGCCCCTTTATATACTGTAGGCACTGTGTTGGTGCTTCACATGCAATATCTCATTCAATCTTCTCAGCAACCCAGTAAAGTTGGTACTATTACTAATTCCCATCAAAAGAGTTAAGAATCTTACTTAAGGTGCTGTAGCTAGTCAATAGAAAAAGTGAAATAAATACTATTGACTCTCCCTGAAAAGCATCAACCATGCATGCATGCTCAGTTGCTTCAGTCATGTCTGACTCTGCAACCCTATGGACTATAGCCCATCAGGCTCCTCTGTCCATGGGATTCTCCAGGCAAGAATCCTGGAGTGGGTTGCCATGCCCTCCNGCTCAGTTGCTTCAGTCATGTCTGACTCTGCAACCCTATGGACTATAGCCCATCAGGCTCCTCTGTCCATGGGATTCTCCAGGCAAGAATCCTGGAGTGGGTTGCCATGCCCTCCTCCAGGGGTCTTTCCAACCCAGGGATCAGACTCGAGTCTCCTGTGCACTGCAGGTGTCTTCTTTACCCTTGAGCCACTAGGGAAGCCCCAAGCATCAAGCATAGTATTTGACAAATAGAATGTTCAGTAATAGTAGCTATAATAATGATAATAATAATGTTTTTTGCAATGAACTAGAATTCCATTTTTATGATGTGTCCAGCTTTCACCCCTCCAGTTTCTGGCTCCATAGGGGACAAAATACACTAATTTTAATTTAGTTTAACAAACATGTACTGAGCTATGTACTGAGGATTCTAAGAGAAATCTGATTTGGTCCCTTTCCTCTGGGGTTTCCCAGTCCAATAGGGGCAGTTGATACTTAGCTGAAGAGGCTGGTTACTAACTGTTATGAGAGACACAGGCAGTACAGGCTTTGATGTGGATAGGGCAAGGTGAACTTTGGTGGGAGATCTGTTCTCATCCTAACTTATAGAAAGGAATGTGTTCACTTTCTATAGCTGTGTAGCATGCCCTCCATGCGAGGCAGCCTGGCCACTCTGACCCTTCTTGGCAAGTTGGTAGATGCTGTCCCTGCTCTGGCAGACAAACTTGTGATGGAACATGGTGAGTGACCTCTGGGGAAGAGTTGCTCCTACACTTTCAAGAGCTGCTTTGATCACACGTCCATCTGGGAGGTCCATTCACTGTGTACACCTGGAAAGACATTCTTTTCCTTCTATAGGCTTCAGTTTCCTCATCTGCAAAATATGCTTTATATTGGCTAATTGGGGAAAAAAAGTATTGCTCAACTCTGGTCTTGGGCTGTTTCTATTCATTATTTTAACACAAAATAATTAAGTATCTACTATGAATCTTTTGGATGGGGGGAGGAATTAATTCTGGAATATAGAAGCTCTTTCTGTCAATAAAAGGAGATAAGTTATCTCATAGAAGATTTATCCAAGGGTAAATCACTTAACTTCTCTATGCCTTGGTTTTCTCTTTTAGGTTCCCAGAAATCATGTATTGTAGGGGATTACCATGACTACCCCATTCAGGGCAGTAGTTTGGGGTGTCATCTAGCAGTTGACATTGTGAGGTTCCCTTGATCCCTTGGTTGTTTTCTGGATAGGTGACCTGATGGAGCATCTGTTGAGAGGTTTAGTGTACCCCAGTGAGGGGGTGCAGGCTTCTGTCTGCTACCTTTATGGGAAGCTGTACTCCTCCCCAGTTGCTGCTGAGATGCTTTTGGGCCATTTCCGGGAGAAGCTGTGTCCTCTCTTCCTTTCCACCATGGATGGTGCCCAGACAAAGGAGCTACAGATCAACTGCTTGGGTAAGATGTGGGACTAGAGAGAAAAGAGAAAGCTTTTGAGATTTTTTTTTTTTTTTTTTAGGATTTGAGATGCAGACTCATTAGCAGTGGGGAGGCTTGCTGCTTTGCATGGGGTAGAAGTCATGGTTTTGGGAAATAAGAGGCACAGGCTGTGAAAGATGCCTCATGTTGGTGTGGTATCTTAAGAACGTCACATTTGGAAGGAGAAGAGGAAAAGTGGGGCAGCAGTTTTTTTGCCTCTGGTCTTTACTGCCTGCCCTGGTGCATCCTGCATTTGCTGCCAAATTAATCTTCATACTGCATAGCTCGTGTCCCGTCAGTTTCCTATTTGGAAAATCATCTATGGCTTCCTTTGGCCTCTAGGGTGAAGTCCAAGTTTCTCTTGTTGTTTGAGGTTCAGTGTACCCTTTCAACCTCTCCTGTTAACTTCCTTATATAAATACAGAAAATCTATCAAATGCTTTTGAGCAGGGAGCTTTCATATTTTGGATAGAGCAAATGGGCACTGTGGTGATTGGGTACAGACCTGTTTCAGAGCAGGGGCTACAGGGAAAAGCATAGTCTGGGCAACAACAATTTATTTTCACAGTTTGGGCCAAGAGCTCTGTTTTGAATAGCTCAGCAATACATAGAGAGTGTTCATTCTGAACCAGGACCCCTTCTGGGTTTGTACAGATGATTAAACCCATGCTCTAATCTGAAAATTCATAGTCCATTGTGGAGGGCAGATGTGGACAATTAGAATTAATTGTGGTGTGCGCTGTCATGGAGATTGCAAAGAAAAAGGTGGGATTCTATTCAACGTAGTACTCGAAGTCCTAGCCAAAACAATTAGGCAAGAAAAATAAAAGGCAGAAGTAAAGGAAGGAAGTAGTAAAATTGTCTGTTTTCAGATGATATTACCTTATAGATAGAAACCCCTAAAAACTACACTGAAATAAAAGTGAAGTTGCTCAGTTGTGTGTGATTCTTTGTGACCCCATGGACTGTAGCCTACGAGGCTCCTTTGACCATGGGATTTTCCAGGCAAGAATACTGGAGTGGGTTGCCATTTCTTCCTCCAGGACATCTTCCCAACCCAGGGATTGAACCCGGGTCTCCTGCACTGTAAGCAGATGCTTTACCATCTGAACGACCAGGGAAGTCCAAAAAACTACACTAAAAACTATTAAAACTAATAAATGAATTTAGTAAAATTGTAGATACAAAATCAGTTGAATTTCTATATGATAGCAACAAACGATCTCAAAAATAAATTAAGAGTCCCATCTACAGTAGTGTTAAAAATAATAAAATGCTTAGGAACATCTATGGAGAGATGAAGAAACTTCTAGCAGACGTCTGAGGAGCCACCTTGGGCCTGTCCGTGCACCCATGCTGCTCTTGCCTCACTTCCCCACCCCTTTGTTGTCTAGGTTTGCTAAAGCAGCTGCTGAAGTATGACCTCTTTGTGTCCATGCTCATGAACAAGTCTGCGCTGGTGGAAAGTGCTGAGAGTGTTGAGGGGCCACCAGGAGAGACCCCACTGCCTTTGGTGCTCAAAAAGGTAGTTGTCCTGTGACTCCTGGTTTCTGGCTTCAGTAACCCGGGAACCTGAATCTCCTGGGGCTTTTTCCTTATCCTTCTACCTAGGATTTCCTAAGTACTTTCTCACTGGCCAAAACAACATGCTGTTGGAAGACTCAACATTGATTTTTTTTCAGTCATGAGTTCATGTTTGTATCCTCCCCTTTACATCTGGGTTGTCTAAGAATGGAGAATACACGCAGCTGTGGAAATAAAGCCACCTCAGTTTTGGGGATTATTCAAGCTTCTCAGCTTGGTACATGGAGCGCTCTTTCTCTGGGCCCAGCTTATCCCTTCAGCCTTACTTGCCTCTCTCCTACCCCACAGCCCAGCACTCCAGCCAGATGCAACTTCTCCCTGGTCCTGTATATGCTAGGACCTTCTGTCTCTGTGCCTGTGCAGATGATCTTCCCCTTTGCCTTTAAAGCCTTTCCCCTCTCCTTGGTCTGATTCAGCCTTCAAGGCCTATAGAGCTCCCCTGTCCCCTGGATCCTTTAGGTAGAATATGCCCTCTTCACAGTGCTTACCTTGCCATGTTGTGGTTGATCAACTGGGAGCTTCTTTAGAGCAGGACCTGAGTCTGACTGTCTCTGTCCACAGTGCTCAGCACAGGGCTTGGCAGAGCTGCTTATCCTCAGCTGTTACCAGGGATATCACTCATTGACTAGACTGTGGGACTCCTTCTGCAGAAAGGAGAAGGTACCTTGGTTAGAAACGGGAAAGGGACAGTTAGGATTAGGTAAGGTAGGAATCAAAAAACCAGAGCAAACTGCCCCTCCTAACCTACCTGGGACGCCTCTGGAATGGTCCACGCAGGGCCCTTGAACTCTCAAGAGCAAGTCTTGTGTCTTTGAACCACAAAATCTCATAGTGGGTTAATTTCTGTGTTCACTTAATTGCTGCTGTCCTGGAGTCCTTGGTGGTGCTGGGTTAGAACATTGCTCCTGGACTTAGCAGGAGTGCACCAAGGCAGCATGAGAGTGGCGGGGACAGAGACTGGAGAGCACCTCCCTAGGGAGAGAGAGCTTCGTGGAGACAAGAGCTCCTGTCCTCCATCCATACGTGGAGACTGTTCCTCTCTTGGCCATTTCGGATGATTAGTGTTTTATTTACTGCAAGAATCAGCAAGTCTGGAACTTGGGTGAGGTGACCAGGCACTTGCCTTAGGTGGAAAACTTAAGGGGGTGTTAAAAACTCAGCAATCAAAAAAAAAAAAAAAAGAAAACCTCAGCAATCAAGATAAATAGTATTTTAATGCAGAATTTTAAAAAATCAATGCAAAAAATTAATGATGAACAAAATATCAAATTTTTAAATAAAGACTGGTCTGTATTCTTCTACTTCCATTCTTCCTTTTTTTGGGGGGGGGAGGGGTCAGTCTAATCCCAACACAATAAGGCATATACATTTTAAGCCAAGAATCATTGCTTTGCTTAATGGTTAAGTATCATTTTTCTAAGGCTTAAATACTGTACCAGCTCTCAAACTGGGAGACATTTTACCATTAATGGTATGTCATAGTTTAATTATATCTCTTCTTTCTTAGTGGTACATAAAATAATGATTTGCCTTCTATCACTAGGCATGACTGAAATACATGTCATTTCCTATATAAAAGAGAACAAAATAAAGATTAATATCTAGAAACTCCTTTACATGCAAATGGAAAGGCTGTTTATGTATCCATTTTTAAGTCTAACATAACTGAGATGGGTTTAAGTTTGTAGTCCTCAAGAAATGTGCAGCTTGGTCGTTTTCCTTTGAAGCTCTAAAATCATGCACTCTCTCCTCTGTCTTGTGCTGTGTTTTGCTTATCATTTTCCCCCAGTTTCTTCTATACTTAAAATCTCTGGTTGCATTTAATTCTTTCCTTGATTTCTGAGTGTTGTTCAGTTCAGTTCTGTCGCTCAGTCATATCCGACTCTCTGCGACCCCATGGAAAGTGTTTTAAGGACTCCTAATAGCTATGGTGTCTAGTAGGAGTTTGGATGTTATTCAGAGTTCAATGGAAATTCATTGAAATATTTAAATTAGAGGAGTAACCTGATTTAAAATTTTGATGAGGGAGGCATCTCAGTTGTGGAAAGACTCCTAGATTTGGATGTGGCTGACCTGAGTGTCTGCCTGAGCTTTGCCACTTACGAGCTGTGTGGCCTGGCATAGGTAACTTAACTTTAATGAGCTTTCATTCCTTCCTCTGTGTGTTAAGGGTCTCCAAGACCACTCTAGGTTCCGTGACTCACTAGAAAGACTCACAGGATTCAGTGTACAGTTATATTCACAGCCGTGATCTATTACAGCAAAAGAATACCAAGCAAAATCAGCAAAGGGAAAGGTGTATGGGATGAGGTCTAGGGGAAAACCAGGCATAAGCTTCCGAGAGGCCTCTCCTAGTGGGGTCACACCAGGTGCACTCTGTTCCTCCAGCAATGAACTGTGACAGCATATATGAAATGTTTAGCAGGAAAGCTCTTTAGAGTCTCAGTGCCCAAGGTTTTAATTGGGAGCTATCTGATTATCTGCCTAGCACATACCAAAATCCCAGATTCCCAGAAAGAAAGCAGGTGTGCAGCATAAACTGTATTGCTTGAACAAATGGTTTAGTCACAATGAGCCACTCTTATCAGTTCTGGGAGAATTGGGAACCCTCCTGAAATTCAGCTTCCCAGACTCAGTGAGTGACCAACCTTGCAGACAGGACTTTCTAAGGGTACAGTCTCAGGTCTGCAGTATTAACTCTTTTCTGCACACTCTGACAAAGTGAGGCTAATAGTAGAACCTTGCCTTGTCACATCCCAGGCTTGTTGCAAACATCAAAACTTGGATGAGGGCTGTGAAAATACTTTTGTCAATGAAGGCCAGAGCATTCTTGGGGACAGGTTTAGTGTTCTTGGAATGCCACTGTGTTCTTTTGTTCTATTTCACGCCTGCTGCTTTTCATAGAGACTCTTTTCCATAATCCACAGCTGCTCTCCTTAAGTATAATGATTACACCTGGTACCAGTAGTATGGGAGGGATTCAGAGACAATCAGGCTCTTGCCCTGAGGCGCCCAGGTGCCTCCCTCTGGTCCTATCTGTGTTGTGACTGGCACATTTTGCTGCCTGTTTCTTCAGCTTCTTCTCTCCAGAGATGAGACTCTGCAGGTGGCCAGTGCCCAATGTATAACTGCGGTATTAGTCCACTCACCAGCGAAGCATGCCCTGGCCTTCATCCACGCTGACATCCCAGGTGAGAGTCCCCTTCTAACTTTCTCCTCTGAGAACCCCAGAATTCTGACTGGAGATTTTTATGTAGCAGCGGCAACAGCAGTTCTGTTAGAATTCTTTGTTATGCATACTGAAGGGACTGGCTGGTGGCATATTCATTATATATGACAGAGTCTAGGAAATACACCTCGGGAAATCTGAATCCTCTTTCGACAGATTTCTAACTGACCTTGAACAATTTGTTACTGACTTTTAGACCAGTCTAGGAATAAACCATCTAGAAATAAACATCTAGTGTAGGGTAGTAGAAAGACCTGTAGAAAAAAAGGAATTAATGTGTCTTGAAAGTTTGTGATGAGCCAGGAAATATGCCCTGAGGTGCATTGTAAATGTTGCCACATTTAGGTCCTCATCTTTGCTATTTTATGAATAAGGAAGTTGAACTAGAGAAGGGAAAGAGTGAGTGAAGTCGCTCGGTCGTGTCCGACTCTTTGCGACCCCATGGACTGTAGCTTACCAGGCTCCTCCGTCCGTGGGATTCTCCAGGCAAGAATACTGGAGTGGATTGCCATTTCCTTCTCCAGGAGATCTTCCCAACCCAGGGATCAAAGCTGGGTCTCCCGCATTACAGGCAGATGTTTTACCATCTGAGCCACCAGGGAAGTCAGAGAAGGGAAACAGCTGGTTTAAATTGACAAGTCTCGGCATTGGCAGAGAAGGGATACAAAATCAAGGCTTTCTGGCTCTAAAACCTCTTTTGTCTGCATCATGTTGCTGCCCATCCTGAGAATTAGGGGACCTAGGTTCTAGTCCCTTTTCTACCACCAGCTGTCTCTCTCTGGACCTCACTTTCCCCATCTGTAAAAAGAAGAAGCTAGACAATAAGCCAGAGGGCGTTTTCCAGGTTTATCTGTGAATTAATGACCATGTCTTAGGGCGAGGGTATATGAATAGATGAAATGACAGGTATGAGAAGCTTAATAAATCTAAACCCTAGTGTGTGTTAAGGGAGCATTATCACACAGTTTTCATATTGCTTCCTTCCTCTCTCCCTGGCCAGAGTTCCTCTTTGAGCATCTTTCCTCTTCCAGTGAAGTGCTCGTCTGGTCTTGCTACAACTGTTTGATACTCCTGGCAGAAGAGCCACTCTTCTTTTCCAAGTGCCACACGGTGTATGGTTGGTACTGTGGGTCCTGCACTAGCTCTGGCTCGGGTGGACAGCACCTTGAATTTAGGTGGCAGCAGCAGTGATGGGCGGGCTGGCCTATACTTTGGAGGAAGGTGCTGGTCTGGCCATTTCCATCAGCCCCAACTTGTCGCCAGATTCCACAGGCAAGCAGTGATATCCAAACAGATCAGCTCTCCGTTAATTAGCAGAAGTATATGTTTAGCAAGAAAAGGACACTCCTATCAGCCACGAGATGAATTCCTATTCTACCTCAAGAACAACCTTACTTAGCCTTGGAGCAGTCTCTTCCTGTGCCCCAGAAATCTCCCCATCTAATTAGTCCCCCAACTTTGATTTAACCTTTCAAAGTTTTTTGAAACTATCCCTTCTTTCATGGTAATACCTTCCTTGTCTGGGACTTTTTATATCGCATCTAGATTTTTAGACTGGGCCCATTCAATTATTCTGTGTTCCTGTACTATGCCAGGCATCAGGCTGGGAGCTAGAGATTTAGAGTTACATATAACGTGGTCCCTGTCCTCTAGAAGGGGAGGGAGATATAAACAAGGTGGTTAGGGTTATGCTCGAGGGGATGGACAAGAGGTAGAGGAAGCCAGGGGAGGCCCGTAGCTCTGCCTGAGTGGACCAGAGAAGACTTCCTGGAGAGTGGAGGTCTGAGCTGATTCTTTGAGGAGAAATAGGAGTGCATGTAGTAGAGAAGGTATAGTAGCCCAGCCAGTAGGCATTGACGAAATACCTCGAATGCCAGGGCCTGTGCTGTGGGTTGTGCTGGGTTTGGGGAGACAGCTGAATCAGACAAGGGCCTGTCCTCAAAGATCTCACAGCCCCGCCCCATCAGCTCGGCTTGTCAGGACTGCTCCAGGAGGGCTGCCAGCAACTGTGTGCTGTCCAGAGCCTCTGCCCTCTCCTGGGAAGGCAGGAAGGAGACTACTGGGCACTGATCCCTGGCCTCTGCCGTGTCATTTTGAGGTAGGGATCGAGTCGGTGGTGAGGAGCCTGCAGGGAAGCCTGAGGATGAACAACACCGAGCTGCACAAGCAGGGCCTGCTGCTCTTTGCTGAGATCCTGACTCGGTGAGCTAAGTGGTGGAGCATCAAGCCTGCAGGGGCCAGACTGGAGAAGCAAAGAACTGAAAGTATTCCTGGTGGGGTCAGTGATGGGAGTCCACATGCTTATTCTTCATTTACAATTTCTCAGGCAGCCAGAAGAGATCAAGCTGTTCACAAGCTCAGCTATGTGTAGAGATGCTGGCCGTGCCCTCCGAGAGGCAGTGAGCAGCCCTGTGCTGGAGGTGGCTGCTGAGGCACTGAAGGCCATTTCTGCCTTTCTGAGGTGAGAGACCCAAACAGACTGAACTTTCCACCTCTGCGTGTACCCAGAGGCCTGTCAAGGCCAGAGTAGCTTCCAGAGGATACTTGTCCTTTAGGTCAGGGAAATTTCGTTGAATTATTTCTTGCCATTATTCTGCTTACTCTGTTCTGCCTTTATGAAACTGCCATTTGGATGTTGGGCATCCTGGATTGGTCATCTGATTTTTTTTTGTTTTGTTTCTTTTCTTTGTCTGACAGTTTTTCATCTTTTTGTCATTATGTACTAGTTTCCAGGAGATTTTCTTGACTTTATTTTTCAACTCTCCTATTGAGTATTTTACTTTCATATTTTAATTTGGAAGAGTTCCTTCCAATTCTTTCCATGTCTTTTAAAATAGGATTTTATTCTGTATTTATTTTGTGGATATAACTTTTTAAAACTCAGTCTTTTTTTTCAGTCTGGACTTTGCTTCCACTTCCTTTCTTCTAATTTTTCCTTCTACCTAAAGTGCTGTTCCCCTTCAATCTTTGCATGACTGGCCTCTTTCCATCATTGAGGTCTCATTCAGAGTGTCCTTTCCTAACTGACCCATTTTGGCTATTGCAGCACCTACTTGAAAGTTCTTGCTTATTCATCTGTTTTGTGTCTTCTCCACAATATAACATAATCTCCAAGAATTAAGAGATCATGTCATTTTTTTTTAACTGCTATATGCGTCACTCCTAATAGATAGTCAGTATATGAATGATGTTAAAATGGATGGTGAGACTAAATGATCCTAGGGTCAAAATGGGAAATCATTCCTTAGTAAGACGCTTGATCTTGAAAAAACTAATGAAGGAAACCAGTATTTATATAGAAAATTTTACTTTGTTTCTACATTCTCCCTTTTAAAAATCTGACAAAGTAATATATTTAAGCAATAAAAA
>SJYX01020971.1:232694-299736 GCA_006410675.1 Oreotragus oreotragus
CTTCTTTCATGGTAATACCTTCCTTGTCTGGGACTTTTTATATCGCATCTAGATTTTTAGACTGGGCCCATTCAATTATTCTGTGTTCCTGTACTATGCCAGGCATCAGGCTGGGAGCTAGAGATTTAGAGTTACATATAACGTGGTCCCTGTCCTCTAGAAGGGGAGGGAGATATAAACAAGGTGGTTAGGGTTATGCTCGAGGGGATGGACAAGAGGTAGAGGAAGCCAGGGGAGGCCCGTAGCTCTGCCTGAGTGGACCAGAGAAGACTTCCTGGAGAGTGGAGGTCTGAGCTGATTCTTTGAGGAGAAATAGGAGTGCATGTAGTAGAGAAGGTATAGTAGCCCAGCCAGTAGGCATTGACGAAATACCTCGAATGCCAGGGCCTGTGCTGTGGGTTGTGCTGGGTTTGGGGAGACAGCTGAATCAGACAAGGGCCTGTCCTCAAAGATCTCACAGCCCCGCCCCATCAGCTCGGCTTGTCAGGACTGCTCCAGGAGGGCTGCCAGCAACTGTGTGCTGTCCAGAGCCTCTGCCCTCTCCTGGGAAGGCAGGAAGGAGACTACTGGGCACTGATCCCTGGCCTCTGCCGTGTCATTTTGAGGTAGGGATCGAGTCAGTGGTGAGGAGCCTGCAGGGAAGCCTGAGGATGAACAACACCGAGCTGCACAAGCAGGGCCTGCTGCTCTTTGCTGAGATCCTGACTCGGTGAGCTAAGTGGTGGAGCATCAAGCCTGCAGGGGCCAGACTGGAGAAGCAAAGAACTGAAAGTATTCCTGGTGGGGTCAGTGATGGGAGTCCACATGCTTATTCTTCATTTACAATTTCTCAGGCAGCCAGAAGAGATCAAGCTGTTCACAAGCTCAGCTATGTGTAGAGATGCTGGCCGTGCCCTCCGAGAGGCAGTGAGCAGCCCTGTGCTGGAGGTGGCTGCTGAGGCACTGAAGGCCATTTCTGCCTTTCTGAGGTGAGAGACCCAAACAGACTGAACTTTCCACCTCTGCGTGTACCCAGAGGCCTGTCAAGGCCAGAGTAGCTTCCAGAGGATACTTGTCCTTTAGGTCAGGGAAATTTCGTTGAATTATTTCTTGCCATTATTCTGCTTACTCTGTTCTGCCTTTATGAAACTGCCATTTGGATGTTGGGCATCCTGGATTGGTCATCTGATTTTTTTTTGTTTTGTTTCTTTTCTTTGTCTGACAGTTTTTCATCTTTTTGTCATTATGTACTAGTTTCCAGGAGATTTTCTTGACTTTATTTTTCAACTCTCCTATTGAGTATTTTACTTTCATATTTTAATTTGGAAGAGTTCCTTCCAATTCTTTCCATGTCTTTTAAAATAGGATTTTATTCTGTATTTATTTTGTGGATATAACTTTTTAAAACTCAGTCTTTTTTTTCAGTCTGGACTTTGCTTCCACTTCCTTTCTTCTAATTTTTCCTTCTACCTAAAGTGCTGTTCCCCTTCAATCTTTGCATGACTGGCCTCTTTCCATCATTGAGGTCTCATTCAGAGTGTCCTTTCCTAACTGACCCATTTTGGCTATTGCAGCACCTACTTGAAAGTTCTTGCTTATTCATCTGTTTTGTGTCTTCTCCACAATATAACATAATCTCCAAGAATTAAGAGATCATGTCATTTTTTTTTAACTGCTATATGCGTCACTCCTAATAGATAGTCAGTATATGAATGATGTTAAAATGGATGGTGAGACTAAATGATCCTAGGGTCAAAATGGGAAATCATTCCTTAGTAAGACGCTTGATCTTGAAAAAACTAATGAAGGAAACCAGTATTTATATAGAAAATTTTACTTTGTTTCTACATTCTCCCTTTTAAAAATCTGACAAAGTAATATATTTAAGCAATAAAAATAAAACATGCACAAGGTTTATAATGAAAAGAAAAAGTCCTCTGTCCCTACTTTCTAAAGGAAATTAATTTTAATTCATTTTGGTTTTAGTTCCGGTGACTTATTTCCCTAACTCTAAACAATATGAGTGCAATGTTATTTCTTTGTCCATTAGAACATTTCATTGACTTGCCAATAGGAAAGACCAAGACTTAGCTGTTTTGCCTTCTCCACATTTCCTTGACATTTTTGCTAGTTAATATTTTGTTTTCAAGCTTTTAAATAATATGCTTAAAACTTGTATTTCTTGTTCCCTCAACTTGAAGCAGTATCTCTTAACACCCTCCTTGGTTAGCTAGGTGTATTAGCACCCCAGCTCTTCCTTAGCTTTCTCCTTACCTTCTACTTCTCTGTATCAGCTGTACCTTTAATTTTGTATTGTACTTTTAATTTATATTGTAAAGGTTAACATTTATAGTCTAATCTGTAACCATAATTAAGTCTTTGTCACTTGCATAAAATTGCTTCTAAAAACTGAAAGAAAGAATAGCATTTATATTATAATGGCTTCAGTTTGTCTCTTCTCCCCTTTTGTCCTTTCCTGGATTTGAATCTCTAAATCTGGGCTGTGAACCCTAACAAGAATGAGATGAGTGAACCAACAGGGTAACAAAGGCCTAGAGTAAGAGCAAGAGTCAGTCAGAAGTTCCCAGGCAGAGCTGCAAGTCTCCCAGGAGGCCAGTGTTATGGGGGACTGATAGCACTTTCAGGCAGGAGGCAGGGTTTGAGCTGTGCTACATGGGCTTCCCTCGTGGCTCAGATGGTAAAGAACCTGCCTGCAGTGCAGGAAACCCAGTTTTGATCCCTGGGTTGGGAAGATCCCCTGGAGAATGGCTACCCACTCCAGTATTCTTACCTGGAGAATCCCATGGACAGAGGAGCCAGGTGGGCTACAGTCCAAGGGGTTACAAAGGATTAATAACCTTATATTATTAACATTATAAATGTTAATTTTATTATGTATACTAACATATACATACATAAGGGATGAGAGAGAGAGATTTGTGGAAGGACTAGGATTGGTCAAAACATGTGGGTGGGAAAATTTAGGGATTACTGAGGATACAGTAGTCAGTTTGGCCAGCAGATCGAGTGAGGGTAAGTAGTACTTGAAGAAGCCAGAAAGCTGGTTGGATCAGAATTATGGAGCATTATGGATAGGGAGTTTATTAGGTTATTAAGGTTATTAATATAAGTTTATATTTATAAAGTTAATAATATAAGGTTATTAATTAAAAGATTATTAATCCTTAGATGCTTTTATTTTTGACTTTAATTTTCCTGAATGTTTAGTGAGGTGGTCCCTCTGAGGTGGAGTGATTCAGAAGGTCTCTGGGAAGCCCAACCAGAAGAGGGAATGAGGAGTGAGAACTGTTGAAAGAATGTAAAGATGGAAGAGCCAGAGCTTGGCTATCAATGTAGGATAGAAAGTTAGAACTTCCATTCAATACTGTTCACTAATTGTAACAGATGTGCCACACTAATGCAGTGTGTTAATAGTAGGGGAAACTGCAGTAGAGCTGGGGGAGTATGGGAACACTGCACTAGCTACTGTATTTGTTTCTGTAAATCTAAAACTGTTGTAAAAAATAAAGTCTAAAAAGGGAAAATAATGAAAGAGCTTCCAGAAGGGAAAGGGGAAATCAAGCCTTCACTATATACAGTTAACTGAGCAATTAGAAGGCCCAATGGATTGCTCTCAGAGTTCAAAAACAGCCCAGAGATGAGGGTTAACATAGGTTTCCCCTTACTTACTGCATTGGGCCTAACATCCCTCTAAAATTTATGCCCTTGTTCGGAAACAGGGCCTTTGTAGATACAATTGAGTTAAGATGAGGCCATACAGTGTGGGCTCCTGAATCCAGGGGCTGATGCCCTTAGAAGGAGAAGGGAGTTTGGACACAGGCACACACAGAGGGCCATGTGAAGACCGAGGCAGAAATTGGAATCATGCATCTATAAGCCAGGGAATGATAAGGATTGCCAGCGACCGCCAGAACCTAAAAAGCAAGGCAGGATTCTTCCCTAGAGCCTTTGGAGGGGCTAACACCTTGACTGCAGACTTCTAGCCCCCAGAACGTGAAAATAAATTTCTGTTGTTTTAAGTAACACAGTTTATGGTAACTTATCATAGCATTTCTAGGAAATCAATACAGCAAACTATACCCTGTCAAGTAGTCAGTCATTCATTTCTTTAACTTTTTTTTTTTAATTTAGCATCAATTTACAATGCATCTAGTTCTGTTTGGTAAAGTGAAAAGGCAGAACTGGCCCCTGGCCTCTTGGAGCTCACATTTAGACTAATCATGACTCTTGCCTCCTCTGAGGTTATAGAAATATGAGGGTTCAAATGGATCCTAAGTGTTACTTTACACATTCTCATATTAATTGATTCTCCAAACATAGTTTCCAGTCTCTGTTTATAATCTCCAAGAGAGCTCACTTTCTCCTACATACTCCTGTCTACCTCTATAGAGATTTTTTTCAGCTCTAAAAAAATTTTATTGATGTTTAGTTAATTTACAGTGTTGTGTGCCTCTATAACGTTTTGACTCTTAGAAAGTTCTTCCTTATATTCATTCCTTAAATAAAATCTGGGTCCTTGATAACATTTACCTATTGATCATGATTTTCCTCATCAAGGTAGCAGAAATCAAATTTGATTTCTCTTCTCTAAGAGAGCTTGGGATAGGGTAGGGAGGGAGGTTGGGAGGAGGGTTCAGGATGAGGGGACACATTTATACTTGTGGCTGATTCATGTTGGTGTATGGCAAAAACCATCATGATATTGTATAGTAATTATCCTCCAATTAAAATAAATTAATTGAAAAAATAAGAGAGCTTATGAGTTATTTGAAAACAGTGGCCATATATATCTCTTGATATACCTTCTGTTCTAGGTAGTACTTCTTTAACTGGGAGGTCCTTTTCAGTGAGAAAACCCTCTGTATCCTTAATAACAATAACCATAGTATGTGCGTGTGTACATGCATGCTAAGTCACTTCAGCCGTGTTTGACTCTGTGCAACCCGACGGACTGTAGCCCGCCAGGCTCCTCTGACTGTGGGGATTCTCCAAACAACAATACTGGAGTAGGTTGCCATGTCCTCCTCCAGGGGATCTTCCCTACCTAGGGATTGAATCCACATCTCTTACATCTCCTGTATTGGCAAGTGGATTCTTTACCACTGGTGCCACCTGGGAAGCCCAGTCATAGTCATAGCTGTCATTTATAAGGACTTACTATCTAGTAAGCACTGTCCTGAGTTCTCTGCATACATTATCCAGTTTGATCCTTAGCATAATTCTATGAGGACAGTACTGTTACCTTTCACTTACTAGATGAGGAAACTGAGGGCTGGAGAGGATGAGGAATGTGCATAAAGTCATGCAGCAGACGTGCTGGAGCTGGATTTTTGTCAGATCGGTTCCACGACCCAAGTTCGGATCCACCACATGCCCCCTCATTGCCTGATAACCTGGGGCTATCTTGGAGTACCCTGACCTCACCATAGGCCTACCTTTGTCTCCCTGCGTGCAGGAAGGATCATCAGAGTGCGCTACCTGTGCTGTACAAGGAGCTGCAGGCCTTGGTCAAAGCCATGCTGAGCCGGTGTGCAGATCTGTCCCAGACGCCGCTGAACTGGAGGCCCCTGGTTAGTGCACAGTAGCTGCTGCTTCTGGAGATCATGCTGCTCTGTTTTTTAGAAGATAATTAGTACATTGCATTATCTTTATATGCCAGTTTGTAGCTTTTTCTCATGCACACACACCTACAATGAGATGTTATTTTTTTACTGTAACTACAGAGCTGCAAGGCTTAATAATTGTTATCCTCATTAAGAAACCAAAGCCGCAGGGGTTAAGCAGTTTTTCTCTTAGGTCCAAAGCTAGCAAGGATCTGAGTTTGGGTAGTAAATCCCAGGGCCTGCTACATACTTTGTCTTTTATATCATCCAAGTGGGTAGGATAAACATGCTCACAAAATTATTTAAGGCTAGATTCACTAGAATCATAGAATCTGATGAGTGTGCAGTGTGTCATAATTGTTGACTTTTAGTGGTTCATAGCATGAAATTAAAAGACGCTTACTCCTTGGAAGAAAAGTTATGACCAACCTAGATAGTATATTCAAAAGCAGAGACATTACTTTGCCAACTAAGGTCCATCTAGTCAAGGCTATGGTTTTTCCAGTAGTCATAGATGGATGTGAGAGTTGGACTGTGAAGAAGGCTGAGCGCCGAAGAATTGATGCTTTTGAACTGTAGTGTTGGAGAAGACTCTTGAGAATCCCTTGGACTGCAAGGAGATCCAACCAGTCCATTCTGAAGGAGATCAACCCTGGGATTTCTTTGGAAGGAATGAAGCTAAAGCTGAAACTCCAGTACTTTGGCCACCTCACGCGAAGAGTTGACTCATTGGAAAAGACCCTGATGCTGGGAGGGATTGGGGGCAGGAGAAAAAGGGGACGACAGAGGATGAGATGGCTGGATGGCATCACATACTTGATGGACGCAAGTCTGAGTGAACTCCGGGAGTTGGTGATGGACAGGGAGGCCTGGTGTGCTGCAATTCATGGGGTCACAAAGAGTCGGACACGACTGAGCGACTGAACTGAGCTGAACTGAGGCTTAAAATATCAGAGGAAATACTATTAATATGAGTGCTTTATGTCTTCTAGATTAACTTTGGAAACTAAGCTCTTTGCACATGATACAGTGGGGGAATTTGTGTGTTTTGGAGCAACTAATATGGGTGTTAACAGCCAGTTAGGCTAATGTCGACTAGCCTGTGACAGCTTTCTGCGTATAATAGAACAAGAACCAGTCCTGTGCTTCATAGGGAGACAAGGGGTTAAGGTTCCCCTTTGTACCATGTTTTTAAAGGAGCTACTAGATGTCTGAATTTTTGAGGATATCCCTAAGACCCCCTGGGAAGTGTTAAGTGTGTGGGAATGCCAGACTCCAGTGTGGGAGGAAGAGGTCTGTAGTCCTCTAAGCAAAGACTGGAATACAGAGTATGTACTTGACCAGTAGTTTCCCTCTTTCCTTCTCACCTCAGGGCCATGCCTCCAACAGAAATTCGGAGAGGGTCATTCTTCGAAGAGGGAAGTTCCTTTTGAACACTCTGGAGGGATTTAGAAATGCCTGCAGGTGAGGAGCTCTTTACAGTCTGATGAGGTAGTAGTATGGAGGGTGGGTACAGAGAGGACTGGACATAGGATGAAGTTCTAGAAGCAACACTTGATTTCTGATGCTTTGCTGCATAGTGAGAGGACTTTGACTGGGGTGGAGAATGGGGATGTGTATGAGTTTGGAGTGAGTATGTGGAGGAGGTCTCTAAAGGTTCTCTTCTGATGAAGTTTTTGTTACTGTACAATGAAGTTGTATCTCATTCAGCTTTGTGCCTCATCCCAAGTAACCTAGAGCTCCATGTGTTCACTGACTGCTTGTTGGATTAATTCAGTTCTCATCAACAAACATTTGTTGTACCTACTGTGTGCCAGCCCTGATGCTAGATAGTGAAAGTAGAAAGACAGATCAGCTCTTGCCCAAAAGGAGCTCACAGTCTCTTGGGAACTGAGACAGTTTTGTGTATATGTGTGCAATCCGTTACATTGTCACAGACTTGGGGAAGGCGTTCCAAACAGAGAGAGCACCACATGTATAGGCAAAGAGATGTGAAGCAGCAGACAGCATGGTATGTTGAGGGAAGTATTAACATACATAGTCGAGTGGAGTATCACGTGTTATGGGAGAGAGGGCAAGGAGCTCGAACCTGGAGGCGGGGCCCAAGACCAGGTTCTCGCTCACTGAGGCCTCCGGATTTTTCTCCAGGTCTGCTGGTGGGGATGCTTGCTCTGAGCCCTGAACTCAGAAATCCCTCTAAGAGGATGAATCTGACCGTGTTGCATAGACAGTAATAAATATACTCATATTTATTTCTCAGGTTGGCTATGGAATTCCAGAGGGAGCCTTCAGCCCAAGAGAATCCATTCACAGCTCCCAGTGCTGAGAAAGAAGACACTTTGGAGGCCTTCTCAGAATTTCTCCTCAGTGCCTGTGACTCCCTGTGTATCCCCATGGTGATGGTGGGTTGGTCAGTAAGGATCTTGAGGAGGAGAAAGACGTGAAAGCAAGCCAGGCTGAGGCACAGGACAGTGACTCGACACTCAACTAGACCTTCTGCGGGTCTTAGCAGTGTTGTTCTTGCAGCTACTTTTCCTTTGGTTTTAAAATCACAGTACAGTGTTTTGTTGTAAACAATAGGTTAATAGATGCCTCTTAAAAAGTAGAAAGTAGTAGTAATAAAATAATAAATCGGTAATGTTTCAGTTCAGTTCAGTCGATCAGTTGTGTCCGACTCTTTGTGACCCCATGAACCACAGCATGCCAGGCCTCCCTGTCCATCACCAACTTCTGGAGCTTGCTCAAACTCCTGTCCATCGAGTCAGTGATGCCATCCAACCATCTCATCCTCTGTCATCCCCTTTTCCTCCTGCCCTCAATGTTTCCCAGCATCAGGGTCTTTTCCAATAAGTCAGTTCTTCACATCAGGTGACCAAAGTTGGAACTTCCTGTGAATATACATGACTGATTTCCTTTAGGATTGACTGGTTGGATCTCCTTGCAGTCCAAGGGACTCTCAAGAGTCTTCTCCAGCACCACAGATCAAAAGTATCAATTCTTTGGTGTGTGTTAATGAAGTGATAAATGCCTTATATTCAGAACTTAATTTAACCCTCCCATTGACCCTGTGAAATAGGTCCTATAATTTTCCCCAATTTAAAGATGATTTTTCTATGGCTGTAAAGCAAGTATATGACAGTGCTCAGGTTTGAACCCATGTGTTTTGTCTGCCTAGTAAAAATGGCAATCCGCTCTGATGTTCTTGCCTAAAAAATCCCATGGACAGAGGAGCCTGGTGGGCTGTGGTCCAGGGTGGGGTCACAAAAGAGTTGGACACGACTGAGTGACTAAGCATGCAAAGAGCAGCAGTCGATGTGATTTAGGCTTCAGTAAGTAGCACATATGTGAGTTCTGTAACATGAGAGATGGCTACTCTCAAGAGACCTGATTTTGAGCTGACTTGAGACAAAGATGGTAGGAAGAGCAGGGTCCATAGTGTTGACTGCCCAGATGACCCTGGGTGAGTCTTGTCTTGTTTGAGTTTTGGACATCCTATGAACAGTCCATTAGTTGGGAAAGGAAACCTCCAAAACACCCTGGAAACTACTGGAAACAGTAGGTGGCAGCAGGGGAGCATCCTCTGGCTATGACAGGAGAGCCTCTGTTCCTTGAAGAAGCCTTTGAGCCAGCATGCCAGGGTCTTCAGGAGGGTAACTCCCAGGGGCCATGGGTTACAATCCTGATTGGCACACACTAACAGTAATAGTTGGGCCATTCACTTTGGTTTCTTCCCCTTCTCTGCCTTCCTCCTAGATTTATGACGTGTTAGAGCTAGATCTAGAATTAGACCATAGAATTATTGTGTTATTTTTGCTTTCTACTTTTCAGTATTTTATACATTTTCTTTAATGAACTTGTCTTACTTTTCTAGTTGAAAAAAAACTTGGTTTGAAAACCAAATGAAAAGTATTTGTAAGAACCACATCCCTGAGGCCCTGGCTATTTATACATGAGGAACCGAAACAGTGAAAGGGGAGGGGGTGACTGACCCAGGGCACACAGTGACCTTGTGCAAAGCTTGAAATAGAACCCAAGTTTCTCTATTCTGTCTACCACATCAAGCTGCCTCGTGATTCTGTTCAAAGATCACATGAAAAATAAACATGAAGGGAGTTTGTGAACCATATTATTATATGTTAGAAACATGAGTGTCATTCATATCACTATAATGCATAGTTTAGAAAGTGCTTTTTACATGTGAGATGTCATTTGTTTCTGGGAGGTAGGACTTGTGGTTATTCCTGGTTTACTCTTTGGTAGATGCCCAGAGCAGTAACGAATCTTGCACAGTTTATTAAGTGGCACAGGTAAGCCTTGGAGGTAGGCTTGTAACTTCAGGTCTCTGAGTTTTTTTGTGTCCATCAGATGAAAGAATTTAGTCTGTTACTGCTAGATGATGCAGTTTTTGTTGATGCTCTTTTTTCTTCAGAGGTTTGGTCCTAGTGGACGATGTGCTCCCTCTTGGTTCTTTGCAGAGGTACTGGGAGCAGGCCGCTCACCCAGCCGTGATAGAGGTTTTCCTCTCAGTTCTGCACAGCCTTTTTGTCATCGTCCCTCACATGAAGGAGAAATTCTCCAAGAAGCTCGGTAGGCCACAAGCAAGTGTGGAAGTTGGAAGGGAGGCTGGCGCCTTAGGCAGTTGCTCAGGATACTCAGAGAGAGTACAACCTGTGGGTGGAGGGTTTCTCATTCATTCAGAATCAACATCCACACTCTGCCTAGTGTTGTGTGGAAGGATATATCATCCAGCAATCAGAAGTCTTTAAAGGCAGTTCTCAAATTAATTGATACTTCTCTGAGTCAAGAAGGTTCCAGTTCAGACCATGGGTTAAATGCTGTCTCAGAAAGTTGCTGTGAGACTCTGAGAAGTTAATTCCCTACCAGACGCCCTAGGATAGAATACAGATTATCCTCAACACGAGCTGGGGCAGTGGTAGCTCTTGTTTAGAATTCTGCTTTTACAGGAGCCCGGGGTGGTCACTTTTAAGCAGGGTGGAGTGGGAGCGGGGAGACTGGGAGAGTCAGGCAATGCAGGGGCCTGGGCCAGAGTCACCAGCTAGTGCGGAACGTTCATCAGAAAAGAAGGTGAACTTTTATTCAGAACTTGCTCTGAGCTAAATATTTGTTAGATCTTCTATATACATATATCTTACTTAGTTTTGCAGCAGGCTTTGAGGTATAGATATCGAAACTGAATCTCAGAGAAGATAAGTTAGTGTCTCAGGGTCACGTTACTAGTTAGCGGTGAAGCATATTTGAACCGAGGTCTGTGTGACTCCAAAAATAGTATCACTCAGACTTGGGAATCCCTGTAACAAGCCTGGCTTAAACCACTCTCTGCTTTCTTCCCAATTCTCGCAAGCTGCCTCATCCTTCATACAACTGGCCCTGGAACTGAAGGCTAGGTTCTGCAGTG
Organism: Oreotragus oreotragus; assembly: GCA_006410675.1. Lineage (NCBI taxonomy): Eukaryota > Metazoa > Chordata > Mammalia > Artiodactyla > Bovidae > Oreotragus > Oreotragus oreotragus. Next base: position 243,714 of record SJYX01020971.1, read on the forward strand.
GCCTGAGGTATGTATTGCCCCAAGGGGCCAAGTGTCCTTCTTGACTGGACAGATGGAAATTTCTGACTGGTGTGGTTTAGTTATAGGACCATGGAGGGATTGACACAGTGTCAGAATTGCTCAGCACCTGATGGTATGAGCTGGTTGGGTTTCTCTAGCTTTTACTTATCTGGTTCTCATAAGACTCTCATTCCATGTGATACTCAGAAGGGCAGCTTTTAGCATCAAAACTGGAAGGGCTTTTACAGATCATTTGTCTAACCCTCATTTTACAGACCAGGAAGCTGAGGCCCTCACAGGGTAACTGATGCCATGTCCATCAAGAGAAGAGGGTCATGTCCTGGTTGCTGCCAGCCCAGCAATTCCAGAGGAGAGGCTCTCTTATACAGAGTAGAGAGGTTGCTGCTTCAATCTCTCTCATTAGGTTTCTGGAGTAGCCTTGCCATTTCTGACTTGCTACCTGTTTCTGCATTTGCTTGGCAGATTCCACTTGTTACTGCCTACAGTCCTCAAGGTAACCTCAGTGTAGTATCTAGCCCTCCTTCCATATCTCTGGATAGAACAACTAACGTTCAGGAGAGAATACAGGGATCCACCTGGGTTCAGATTCACAGTTTTGGATGTTTGTAATTCTCCTGAATCACTCATTTTGGGTTCAACAGTTTCCCCTTTTTCTAGTACTTGCTAGCCCCTTCCTGACCCAGGAGCACATTTTGTTTATATGTTTTATTAATTTGGAGCTTAGTAGCTCACCTTATTTTTTTCAGGAAATTTTTCGTGAATACCTATATGGGCCAAGTGACTAAGTTACACCTGTGGGCAGCAGGTTCCATATTTGGTTTTCACAGCCACCTCCAGACCTTCAACCTTCTCTACCAGGGCCATGGTTAGAATTTCCTTGGACTCTGGTACAAAGCAGTGGTGCCTCAGTACCTGGCAAAGATAATGCTGTCCCAGCCAGAGTAGCAATGTCCTCTCTCTTGTTCTGTCTTCCTCTCTTCCCACTAAGTCACTCAGCCCTGAACCAGGTGTGTTCCAGTTTCCTGTACTACATGTGCATCAGCCTCCTCTCAGCTCCAGAGAAGACAGGACCACCTTCCCAAGAAGGTAAGATGCTGTAGTTTGACCGCTCACGAGGTCCATGGTGCTGTCTTAGTGTCTGGATGTCTTGCTGATTGACTGAGTCATAAGTCAGTACAGTAGTAAGAAATCTTTGCCTAAAGCTACCCAGAAGAACCATGGAATCATGAAACGATGGAACTATAAGCTGCTTCCTAGGGAGGGAGGTGAGGTAATAGATCAGCTCTCTGCCTGTCCAGGTGTGGTCTGGCCTGCACAGGGAATAGCGTGATGACTTCTGCCCTGGTGGCAGCCACGTCACAGCAGCCTCTTGTGCTTACCAGCACCAGTCCGCTGCTGCTGGCCAGTTCTCTCTCTCGTCTGAATAGGAGGAGCCCCACTTCTGCCTCCTCAGACCCCAAGATCCAGATATCTTGTCATATCTCAGAGCACCAGGAAGAGCAGCCAACCTTACTTCCATGCAGACTGCATCTTTCTTTTACATTTCAGGAGAAAGGGCAGGTGGGTGTGCGAGGCTCAAGGATATTAATTTTGTTATGATCACAATGATCATAGTGTGCTTTGGTGGAAAAAGCAATAAGCTTAGAATTAGGAAACCTGACCTGATTGGTGCCACATATCAGTGGCACATTCCATCTCACTCTCTACTTGGCTGTAGGCCCATTGCATTGGCAGGATGGACCCTTTCATGTGACCTTTATCTTGGCCCCCTGTTTTCAGTCTCTCATCCTCCAACTGGTCTTCACCGACTGCTGGAGGGTCTATCCAAAAATCCAAGTCAATGTCTCAACTCCCCATGTCAACATCTCAACTCCCCTGGCCTTTAGCAGTCATCTCCAATCAGCAGTCTATCAGGCATTGTTTGACAGTGATGGAGTTTTCTCTGGTCTGTCTGTGGTGAAATTTGGAAAGTAAGGGTAATGTAGTGAATTTTCCATGAAGTTCAGTTTATTCAAAACTTAAGCTCTGAGGTCCTTTTCTTTCATATTCTTTTGGTATTCAAATGTTCTTTCTTGTAAGAAACAGAGGTTTCATGAGAAATGTAGGAATCTGCTCTCAGGTTAAAATCCACATTCTATACTCCTTGTTCAAGGTCATTCACAGCCTACCTACAAATTACATCACCCAGTTCCCAAACGCTTGACACTCCACATCTTTTCACTGATGGTCCAGTCACATTGAATTCCTTGCTGCCCGCTAAACATGACATCCTCTTATGCCTCCAGGCTGCTGAACACCTTGCTTCCTGGCTTGGCAAGACTCTTCTCTCCTTTCTCTGCCTAATTGCTGTTCACCCTTCACAGTTCCCTCCTCTTTGAGCTTGCCCTCCCATCGCAGGTGGCATGAGTCACTCTCTCTTCCACACTTGAACATGGCACTGATCATATGTCCTGCAATTATCTATCTCATTATCTATTTTTTTCCCACCAGCTGCCAGCTACAGGAGGTAGGGCCCGTGTGTCATAGCCTGGCCTAGAATAGCCACTCAGTGGACATTGTCAAGTGGACGAATGTATCCAAGTCCTTCCACACGTTACCTTCAGTCTTTCCTGAGAGATTAAGAGAGGGAGAAGAGACTGATTGCCTTTTATCCTGTGTGTGTCCTTGCTGTCCTGTGCAGTACTCTGTATGTACAGACACGCATGTGACCATTAGCTGCTCTCCTCTGTCCTTTGTGTGATTTTCTCCGGCCTGCTCCCTCCCCAGAGCTCTCTGCAGTGTCTGAGCTCCTGCAGCACGGGCTGCCCCAGATAAGCAGCAGGGGCCCTGAAAGCCTTGCTCTCCTGTCGGATCGCCAGTACGTGGAGGAAGCTGCTCGCCAGAGACAGTACTGCATCCTGCTTCTCTTCTACCTGGCCTACATTCACGAGGACAGGTCAGTGCTCAGAGGTGGCGACTGATACTTGGTTCTGGAAGCTACATCTGTAGCCAGGTTCAGTTCAATAACTATTTACAGAGGCATCCTCTCCGGGTCTGGTGCTGAGCACTGGGGACATGGAGATAAGTGAGAAATGGCGTGTATTCCTGAGGGGCTCACAGTTTGGAGAGATGGGTAGTCGCAGGAGTGAAGGACAGAGCCTTGAATGCTGATGAGAATTCCTTGATATCCCTGAGGGTGTTGTTTATGCACCAAAAAAAAAAAGTAGCTTACTTTGGTTTTAAGAATTACTATACAACTTATTAAAATTTAAAATCAAAGTACTGTTTTTCATTAAGCTTTTAAAAAATTATTGAGGTAAAGTTTACATAGCTAAGTTAACCATTTTAAAGAGGACAACTCAGTGGCATTGAGTATATTCACAGTGTTGGGCAAACCATCTCTGTCTAGTTCCAAAACATTTCCATCACTCCAAAGTAAAGCCTCTTATCCTTTAAGCAGTCACTCCCCTTTCCTTCTGCTAAGCTTCTGGCAACTAGCATTCTGCATTCTGTCTCTGTGGACTTATCTATTCTGAACATTTCTGGTAGATGTGGTCATACGTGTGTGATCTTTTGCACCTGCTCCTTCCACTGAGCATAATGTTTTCAAGATTCATCCAGTAAGCATAATGTTTGCAGCAGGCATTGGTACTTCATTCTTTTTCATGGCTGAATACCATCATGTGTATACACCACAGTTTGTTTATTCCTTCATTCATTGATAGGCATTTGGGCTGTTTCCACCTTTTGGCTATTATGAATAGTAATGCTGTGAATATATGTGTACATGTGTGTGTTTGAGTACTTGTTTTCTATTCCTTTTCTGTATACACCAGGTTTAGAATTGAGGAGTCATATGGTAATACTATGGGTAACATTTTGAGGAACTTGCGAACTGTTTTCCAGAGGAGCTACAGCCCTGCCAGCAATCTTCGAGCAAGGGTTCTGGTTTCTCCATATCCTTGTCAAGACTTGTCCATCTTTTTGATTATAGCCATCCTAGTGGTTATGAAGTGGTTTTTGCATTGTGGTTTTGATTCTGTTCAGTTCGGTTGCTCAGTCATGTCCGACTCTTTGTGACCTCATGGACTGCAGCACCCCAGGCTTCCCTGTCCATCACGACATCCTGGAGCTTGCTCAAACTGATGTCCATCAAGTCGGTGATGCTATCCAACCATCTTATCCTCTGTATCCCCTCTCCTGCCTCCAACTTCCCAGCATCAGGGTTTTTTCCAATGAGTCAGTTCTTCACATCAGGCACCCAAAGTACTAGAGCTTCAACTTGCATCAGTCGTTCCAGTGGTCAAGGTTGATTTCCTTTAGGTTTGACTGGTTTGATCTCCTTGCAGTCCAAGGGACTGTCAAGAGTCTTCTCTAACACCACAGTTCAAAAGCATCAATTCTCTGGCACTCAGAATTCTTTATGGTCCAACTCTCGAAACCATACATGACTACTGGAAAAACCATAGCTTTGATTATACAGACCTTTGTTGGCAAAGTAATGTCTCTGCTTTGTAATACACTGTCTAGTTTTGTCATAGCTTTTCTTCTAAGAAGCAAGTGTCTTTTAATTTAAATTTTGATTAAATCTAATTAAAGAAATTTTGGGGGGATGAAATTTGTCTATTTTTTCTGTTGTCATTTGTTGTTGAGCATCTTTTCATGTGCTTGTTGGCCATTTGTATATCTTTTTTGGAGAAATGTCTATTCAAATCTTGTGTCTAGTTTTGATTCAGATTGTTTGAGTGTTTTTTTGTTGTTGAGTTTTAGGAGTTATCTATATATTCTGGATATTTGTTCTTTATTAGATTTGTAAATAATTTCTACCATTCTGTGGGTTGCCTTTTTACTCTTTTGATAGTGGGTTTGGATGCAAAAACTTTTAAAACTTTCATAAAGTCCAGTTTATTTTTTTCTTTTATTGCCTATGTTTTTGGTGTCATAACCAATAATTCATTGCCAAATTCAATGTCATGAAACTTTTGCCTTATATTTTGTTCTAAAATTTTTTTATAGGTTTAAGTCTTTCATTTAAGTGTGTTTCTATTTGGAGTTAATTTTTTTCTATCATGTTAGGTAAGATTCTAACTTCATTCTTTTGGATGTCAAAATCCAGTTTTCCCAGTGCCATTTGTTGAAAAGACTGTCCTTTCCCCACTGAATGGTGTTGGCACCCTTGTTAAAAATCACTTGACCATATGTATGATGGTACAATACTATTAACTAAAAACTTTATTCAGATTTCACCAGTTTTCCTGTGCTGTCCCTTTTCTGTTCTAGGATACAATCCAGGATACCACATTGCATTTAATATTACCTATTTTAAAAGGTTTATCAGAGTTTTAATCTGATAGGTGAGACATACCCATGGTAGAAAATTTAAAAAGCATAAAAGGACATGTAGTGAAGTTGGTCTCCTCATCCCCATCTTCCTTGCATGTACAAGTGTAGAAGTCTCCCTTCCCCAGAAATGAACCCATTGAACGCATAAATGTTTAGTGATAAATATGAGAAAAGAAGGGTGAACTGGTTGTCAAAGCAGGGCCTCCCGAAACCCCAAAGTAGCACTCTTCTTTTTAACACTGCTGGTCCAGCTGCCTGATGCTTTACTTTCTAGGTGTGAGTGAAGAGTCTCTGTCCTCTAACAAATCCTTGCACAAAGCAGAGAACTACATGCTGTGCATGTGTGACAGTGCTTTGTTAAGTATGTGCAGCACCCTCTTTGTGCAAGATGTCATTAGGCTGTGGACCTGCTGGGACAGAAGGGCAGAGGGAGGGTGTGGCAAGGCAGGACAGCCATCTCTGCCTTTTTCACTCAGACTGTCCTTGGTTGACAGGTTTGTCTCAAAGACGAAGTTATTCATGGCTGTGCAAAGCTTCCTCCTATCTCTGCAGGACCAGGGTGAACGCCCTCCACTCGTGGTCTTCAGAGCTTCTGTCTATCTGCTTGCAACCTGCCAGGACAAAGATGGTGCCTTAGATGAGGTATGGACCAAAACTCCTGGGGCTTTTCCTCCTCCTCCTGCTCCTCTTCATCATGGTTCCTTGGAAGACTGTTTGGTGTATGTATAGAGATGCTGGGCGGCAGAGAGACAGGGTGTGTTGGGGGACCAGAGCGAGACAGTGNAATACAGGGCTATCCACTCACGGGCACGAAATAAAATTACCCACCCTTCTTTCAGACAAAATTCTGCCCCAGTTCATACTGTTCCATGTTCACAGGCAATGAGCAGGGGAGGACCATCCAGTTCCACTCTGCTCATTCCAGGAATGAGTTACGGCCACACCATCTGACAGATCTCCTGGGAACAATCCAGTGATTTCTTCCCTAATTCGCTGCTGTGGTAGCGGAGGCTCTTCCTAGTGTGCGACAGCTGCACGCCTTTTATGACCACGTCAAAAGACAAGTCACTCCAAATAACCGCTCAGTCTGGGGGAGGCAGATACTCCGAAGCTTTCACACACATGCCTCAAAGTCCCCAGATTCTCCCCTGGACACATTTTACAGCAGAAGGGAAGGGAAGTTAGCGTCCTTACCTGGTTCTTGAAAGTGCTCTTCATTTGACAGAGTTCTAGACAAGATAAGTATTAATGCTTCTTTAAACTGGTCAAAATGCACCTGAAAATAAAGAATTCAAAATAAATTAAAAATGTTTTCCATAGCCTTAAGGAAGCAAACCCATGTACAAGGTTCCAGAACCATCTGTTAGCATCCTGACAGTCTNGGAGGCTCTTCCTAGTGTGCGACAGCTGCACGCCTTTTATGACCACGTCAAAAGACAAGTCACTCCAAATAACCGCTCAGTCTGGGGGAGGCAGATACTCCGAAGCTTTCACACACATGCCTCAAAGTCCCCAGATTCTCCCCTGGACACATTTTACAGCAGAAGGGAAGGGAAGTTAGCGTCCTTACCTGGTTCTTGAAAGTGCTCTTCATTTGACAGAGTTCTAGACAAGATAAGTATTAATGCTTCTTTAAACTGGTCAAAATGCACCTGAAAATAAAGAATTCAAAATAAATTAAAAATGTTTTCCATAGCCTTAAGGAAGCAAACCCATGTACAAGGTTCCAGAACCATCTGTTAGCATCCTGACAGTCTTGAAGGCAGTCCCAGAACCTGTTTTTGTTCCCGCTTCTTCTTTTCTCTAAAGCACTAAAGGGAAAATGGGACGATCATTTTACCCACCAGAGTCACCAACACCAATATCAACATTTGTTCAGCCCCGAGAGAGAAAATTACACAGCAAAATCCTCTTTATAAACTCAGAAGAAGACAGGTTTTGAACTCAGTTTCTTTTGTTTTTCTGAACAAGACCAGAAGAGAAAGATGTTACGTTAGACACTAGAAAAAATTTTCCGAGTAAATGGCCCTTTTTAACAATGTGCCAAAAATGCTTTCATCTCTTAAGATATTCTAGAAGAGAGTAAACTACCTTTCAAGGATGACTTGAAATACAGTCTTGCCTCAGGCAAGTAGATGATATTTATCTCCCAAGGCCCCTAATTCTATAAACAAGTAGAAATCAATAGCATACACAAAGGATAAAAGAACCTTGGGAAGCATGCTCCCGAATTCTTAAAAATACAATTACCTTGACTAAAGTAGGACAGAACCTGAGTTTTACTTAAGGAAATACTCAGAATTAGTTATTGAAGCTTTAGCTAATGTTTTGTGAGTACAGTTTTGCACCAATATCCTTATCAGTTTCCTTGGCACATAAAGGAGAGGCCCTCTTCTCTTGGTGTGGTCCATAAATGGGACTGTTGGTATCATTTATAACTTTCATTATTAAAAAGAAAAAAGGGGCGGAAGTTTGTACAGTTCTTGAAAAAAACAAACACGCAAACTCAGAGCTGGGATATTAAAGCAGTAAAACGGTTTTCTTTGTAGCCAAGTACATTATTCTACAACTTAAATTCACATGATCTCACCATGGGGCAGAAGTGAGAGACGGTTATTTCTTCTCACCATAATTATAGTTTAATAACATGATACCTATTTATACAGAAGCCCATATGTAAATACAAAGTTGATAAATTCATAATGTCTGCTGCTGTGGGTCTCTTTGGGACATCATTACAAAACATTGCCTAGGAGTTTAAATATCGGTGACAGATAAAAACCACTTCTGAATTAAATATGGAAAAGCAGCAAACCTCATTAGTTATCTAAACAATAAAGGAAACAAATCATATGTCTTATTCATGCAAATCAATGCAAAAGAGAGGAATCCACTGAGATTCACGTGTCATAAAACTGTATATGCTTGCAATTTACCACACTCCCTCAAAGTACATGTGATTTCTCTACCACATTCATTTTGATTACTTGAAATTGCTTTCAAAATCATATTCCTTTAGATCACACAGACTAAAAGCATATTTATGGAGCCAGAGCAGAAGTCTATTAAGGAAGGGCGGGCATCTGCTAAGGAGCCAGTGAAGGATTAAAAGATCACAGAATTATAAATTGCTTGTTAGGTTTCACAGCTGACAAATCACAGAAATACCAGGGAGAGGAAAGAGGGCCAGCTTTTGGCAGTGGCAGATGTGCTTCAGGCACTGTGGCATCCAGATTCGGTTAACCAGGGGCAAGACCATCTTCCCAACCAGCCAGCTCACAAACATCACATACTCAAGCCCCTCCTACTCAGGGCATCTCCCACACTGGCATCTCCCACTTCCTACCAGGATCATGCCTTCCTCTCAGGGTGGGCAGGAGAAGGGTGAGGAGCGAAGCTATATGCCGGAGCCAGCTGGCTGGAGGTTCTGCCTTTGGCTCAGCCACTCACCTGCTTCTGTGAAATGGCTTGATTACTAAACCTCTCCAAGCTTTAGTCTGCTCCTCTTGAAAAGTGGGGCCTATGGAACAACTAATTTTTATGATTCATTCAGCAGATATTTATAGGGCCACTGCTATGTGCCAGGTGATATCCTAGGCCCTGGTGATAGAGCCTCCATATTCTCAGGAATGGTCACAGGGAGTCAGGCAGGTACTTTGCCAAGAGCATTGCATGTATTTTATGTTATGTATGCCACCACCTCCCTCATAACAGCTTTAGGGAGAGAAAATGAGAGTTACAGAAAGTGTCTCACACTTCCTAGCACTCAGTTCAGTCACTTAGTCGTATCCAACTCTTTGCAACCCCATGGACGGCAGCACACCAGGCTTCACTGTCCATCACCAACTTCCAGAGCTTGCTAGGTACTCAGTAAGTGGTAGGAGCCAGTACCAACAGGACCAGTAATGGGATGACTATTTTCACCACTTTCACAGAGAAATGGCCATGTTTTCCAAGCAAAGCGACTGGCCATGAGAGTGACCCAGCCAATCAAGTGCAGGGTGGGCTGACAGTGGCAGCTCTGGGAGCCTGCCTCCCCCAGGATCTGTGTAGCTGCCCAGCACCAGAAAAGCAGGTCTGGTCTGCTGTGTTGGGGGACCCCAGCTCCTTGATTCTACTCTCTCTTAGGGAATCAGTGGGCATGACCAAATGAAACTGGAGTCCCTTGTTGCCACAGTTAGTTAATGAGTTGAAGAGAAGGAGGCTCCTGTTTCAAAAGGGTGGTTCCTGATTTGAGACTTTCACATCCTTTATACCTGACTCTGGGCCTCCGCTGGGTCTTCTCAAGGTGGCAGTTTTGATAGAAGTCATTGGAAACAGCCCTTCAGAATTTTGTCCTAATGTAGTTCAACCCAGTGAGGACTAGCCACACAGATGACTCAGGGGTCTCTGTATCTCAAATTTACTCCCCCAACCCCTACTGCTAAATGGGAAAGAGATTCAGTTACTAGAAAGTTATATTAATGCAAGTCCTGGGGGCATTATTGTAGGTTCATTCTCTCCTGGACATTTAGCCAGCTGACTCTCACAACACTCTCACAACATCCAGGAGAGACAGACCCCTACACGTGTGTTATTAGTCTGTTTGATAGTGTCCCATAAGTCCCTTCTGTTCTCTATGTCTGTCTTTTGCTCCTGTGATTAGATGAATTTTACTGCCCTATCTCAAGGCAGGCAGCCTTCTGCTAAATTGAAAGGAGAGAGGCTCAGAGGAGGCATGTCCTTTCCCAAGGCTGCTGGTCATGAAGTGACAGAGTTCCAGGAGAACACAGGCCTTCTGCCTGGACTCATCAAAGTCCAGCCCCCTGTCTGTCCCAGCCCCCACCCCCACTCCTGGTCTGACCTCTCAGGGAGATCCCTCTGTCGCTCCAGGTCACATCAACTTTACACAATGTCACCAGGTGTAAAGCCGGACACTGAGGCTTCAGGACATGAAGCCTCTCCTGAAGGACACGAAGGCAAGAGTATACATAACCTCTGCCCTCAAGTGGTTTACCAGCTACAGTCCAGATTCTAGAGGGTGGGAGGGGAGACAAGGGAAGAAAGTCGATTAGCAACTTCAAGGCTGAAACTGACAAACGTTTTGAGACACAAAAAAATGAAAAGAAAAAATAATTCCACTGTATGTGCGTGATTTTGTATATATATAAATATATATATTATCTATCTATCTATCTCACAACTTCTTTACCCTTGGACATCTAGGTTACTTCCACATCCTGGCTATCGTAAACAGTGCTGCAGTGAACACTGGAATACATGTGTCTTCTTGATTTTCTCAGGGTATATGCCCAGTGGTGGGATTGCTGGGTCATATAGTAGTTTTATTCCTAGTTTTTTAAGGAATCTCCAGCCATAATCATGGCTGTTATCAATTTACATCCCCACCCAGAGTACAAAAGTGTTCCCTTTTTATGCAACCATAAAAAGGAACAAATGTGAATCAGTTGAACTGAGGTGAATGAACCTAGAGCCTGTTATACAGAATGAAGTTAGAGAGAAAAAAACCAAATATCATGTATTAACACATATATGTGGAATCTAGAAAAATGGTACTGATGAACCTATTGGCATGTCAGGAATAGAGACGCAGATATATAGAAGAGACTTGTAGACATAGCTGGGGGGAAAGAGGCAGGGACGAGTTGAGAAAGCAACACTGACATATATACTGTGTAAAATCGCTAGTGGGAAGCTGCTATGTGACACTAGGAGCCCAGACTGGCCCCCTGTGATGACCTAGGGTTGTGGGGTGGAAGGGAAGAGGGAGGCTCAAGAGGAAGGGATAGACATATAGCTACGACTGATTCACGTTGCTGTATGGCAGACACCGACACAACACTGTAAAGCATATCCTCCAATTAAACAAACAAACAAATAAACAATCAGCAGCTCTAATAAAAACAAAAAGCTGGTAGGGGGCTCTGATAAAAGAGTATGTCCTAGTAGGCCAACAGGGAAAGGAAGGTCAGTTTTCTTGACATCTGACTTCAAGACAGTCACAGGCAGAGCTTAAAAGTTTCCAAAACGGACTTGGGACGTATTAAATCAGCTACATTTTAGAAGGAAGAAAGTTTATAAAAGACTAAACATGATTATTAACTCAGGGGTTCTTCACAATCCAACACTGTCTATCTGGATAACCTCTTCTTCCTCCACAAGAAGAACCTACAGATCTAAAACAAATACCTGGCAGGCTGATCAAAACAACTGGAGCAGCTGTACGTCTTAAATTGATCTTTATTTTCCTTCCTGTGAGGACAGAGACATTAGACCCTCTGCCTTAAACAGCAGTAAATTCCACATCTTTCAAGAGAGTTCCCTAATAGAAGCAGTGACTGCTCTTTTTCATCGGAGCTCAAGATTACTGATGGGGCAGAAAAGCCCCTCAGGGCACAACTCAGAACCAAAAAAATGTGAATAAACGCTCTCTATCGTGAAGAAACTCAGATCCGAGGGGCTCAGTCAGTTCAGTCTCTGAAATTTTTAAGTACCATTTTTATCCTCCCAGGGAGCTTTACTATTGTGTTCTGTTAAAATTTAGAAGTCTTCAGAAATATTCAATGTAACTAAATCTCACACGGTAACCAGCTTTGATAGCCATGCATACCTCGGAAGGTACCCCTCATTTGAATAATAACTGCTGCCATTCATTATACAAGCATTGCTATACCTTGTATGCCTCAAAGGGCAGTTTGCAGCAATGGGAAAATTACCTGACTAAAAACACACATGACATTCAAACTAAATTAACAGGAAGACTAGTTAAGTCTGATATTTTCTGTCATGTGTCACCAATGCTTAATAGAAATTTACTTCATCTTTCTTCCTCTCCAAATTTCATAGGAATGCTTTTTGAGAAACACAATTTGCCTCTCTGAAAAAAAGAATTTAAGCATGGCATAATAAACAGATGCTATTTCAAACCACACACACAAAACCCTGCAACAGGAAACAGAAGGAGGAACTTAAATTGCATGAAATCATCTCGTGCAATCATGGAGATCAGATGCACACAGGTTTCCCCATGTGAGCAGGCAGAACTTCAAGCAGACCCGAGATGAGAGGGCTCAAGCCAGGATTCAACATAGTGCACTTATTGGTACCAAAGGCCTACGTAACTCTCATCACACTTAGAAGGTTTGCATCTATTAATACAAGGAGAAATCAAAGAAAGGACTTTCAAAACGTTAAATGTTAACTGAAATGGGTATAGAAATACAGACTCACCAGAAGGTTGATGTAGAGGAAAAAACCACTGACAGCATTATGCAAAGAAAAATGACACGGAAGAACAAAGAGACCTGGTTTCGTAATGAAAGATTCAGTTACAAAATATTTTCTTCTAAATACAGCATTTGGGTTATTGCAGCTTAAAAGTCATTTACTGAAAACAACGTGGAGAGAGGCCAAGGCCATTTTCAAAGGTGGGTTTGTAAAACCTAAAGCAACCATATAAAGTTGTACTCCAAGACAGTTCCAAGGAGTTCTGCCTACAGATGGAAACAGATACAAGCCACCGCCACTCAAGAGAGTTGCTAGTGATTCCATTCTCCACTTGAGTGAGCTTTCTCAGAAAACCATTCCTGGGAACTCATATCAAAAACCTGCTCTCAGTGTGTAAGGGATAGAGGAGGGGAGTGTACAGAGAGACACAGGACACAGAAGTTACCTACTTGCCTGGCTCCAAAATGAGCTTCTGACACGCACAGTCTAAGGCAACTTCATCACAATCTAATAAGGAGGATATTACTTTTCCCATTATAGAGATGAAGAAACTGAGGCTCAAAGTATTTAAGATAACAGGTATACATAGCTAAAAAGCAGCAGGAATCAGTACCTGAATGCAGGTCTGCTTCAAAGACTGCTTCTACAGCATATGGTCTCCATGTGGTGGGGGTGAGGGTGAGGGGTGGGAGGTGGCGGGTGAGGGCAAGTTGCAGGGGGTGGCGAATGAGATCCATATTTGTATATGTGCAGTCTGAGGAGAGATGCATTCAAATACAGGGACTGGAAAATCTGGGTTCCCATCTCAGCGGTGCTTCAAATGAGTTGCCTGACCTTGGACAAGTCATCATCCTTTTTCCAAGTTCTGGGTTCTAGGTTTCTCTGTCATACAGATGGACACTGAAGCGTAAAATCTGTGCTGGACACTGAAGAACTTTCAGTCCCTCCATCCAAACAAGAAGCTACTCATAAAAGTATAAACGGAATACGGCAGAAGCCTAATGACCACTCCTGATCCTATCACTATTTCTCTGGTGAGACTGACGGTCATTACTGAAATAGAGTAGGTAGAAAAGAACAGCTCTTTAGCACTTGCTCCTGCCTCTTGTTGAGAATGGAAGGTCTTTCCAATGGGCTTCCCTTTGCTCTTACTTTATGCCAGATTAATGCCTCGCGAGGGTCACAGTACACAATACCAAAGGCAATTTTGCGGTGAGGTTGATAAAGTATTAATAAAGGAAAGGAGCAAGTCTTGTAATCTCTTAATCAGGTCTTCTTGTCTATACATGTGAATTACAGATCTTTAGGAGTTCAAATCAACCCCAGATGACATGGTTGTAAAGGAATGGAGTGATGGTTTATATACAGTCACAAGACCAAAATAGAACGAGAAAATACCCCTCAGAAGTACAAATTATCACCACCAGAAAGTACTGCCGTACTTCTGATCCACTTTTCAAATGGGTAAAACGTGTATTGTTCTTGCTGTTCAGTCACTAAGTTGCGTCTGACTTTTTGCGACCCCATGGACTGAAGCATGCCAAACTCCTCCATCTTTCGCTGTCTCCTGGAGTTTGCTCAAATTCATGTCTTTTGAGTCGGTGATGCTATCTAACCATCTCATCCTCTGCCACCCCCAGTGAAAGAAATCTTAAAAAGCTTAATGAAGTGGGAACAAACAAACCAGCAGATCACCATATAAAATTAAACATGATGTTTATAAAAGAACTCCAAGCACTTGAAAATGAAAAGTGGGGAAACTGGGTGGAATTATATATTTGTACAGTTATCAAATTTTAATACAAAAATTCCAAAGTGCCTTTGATGACCGAAGTCCACATACGTTTGGTACTCTTTGGAAACCAGGGATAAGTTCTGCTACCATATGGTTTGTTCTGATTCTAGAGTGTCAAGGATGTGAGATGTTAATTCTTTATCATCCAGATTCATATTAAAGAGGACATCAGGGAAACTCAGGAGGCAGCTTTGTCTTAAAGTTAAAATGTTCCATGAGGAAAAGAAAATGTATTTTTAAAACTGGAACTAACTAAAGGCTTCAACAAAAGCAAGGTAAACTATCATCTTTATGTTCTGATTTCTAATAAAGGAGGTAGAGAGGTACATGGAAACTCTTCATTTAAAAGACAATAAACAGGAAGCACCTACAACTAGAATCAACTGCTTAGACGAAAACCTGGTTTAATAAGTGAGCTAATATGGTTCTCTTTCTTAAATGTTTGTAGCACTTACTCCCAGTACTATTCACCTACCAGGAATGTTACCTAATCAGTCTATAAGTTCCTCAGTATCTTGTGGGGTCTGACCCGCCTGACCGGTGCTTACCTGATAGCAAAGATACAAGTAGAGCTCTTTTGATAATCTAGTAGGAGACACCTACCAGCAATGTCCTCTTTCCTTTAAATCAGTGATCCACAATCTCTGGGCATTTCAAACACTTACAAGATAACTACCAAGTGCGTGCGGGCTGAGTTGCTTCAGTCATGGACGACTCTTTGTGACCTGTCAGGTTCCTCTGTCCATGGGGTTCTCCAGGCAAGAATACTGGAGCGGGCTGCTACTTCCTCCTCCTGGGGATATTCCCAACCCAGGGATTGAACCTACGTCTCCTGGGTCTCCTGTGAAGCCCACCCATCCTGCTCAGGGGAATATGACTTCAAGTCTTTGCAAGAGCAAAGAGGGCAATCTGAGGGTCAATTAATAAAATATGTAAAAATGGCAAGCTGATTTAAGTTAGCTTCCTTAATAACTGTCAAAAGAAACATTAGGCTTAAAAAAAAAGAACAAGAAGTTACAAAAGATGGATCTTAAGATAAAAAATAAACAGATAATATTCATATTCTTAGGTGAGGCAGGAAATGCTTTTTACCATATTTCTTTTTCAAGAAAAAAGATTAATTCAGCCTAATTCCAAAGGAGGCAGAATTTATCTATTTTGTTTTGTTTAAAAATTATACTTGGAATTCTCTGGCAATTCAGTGGGGAGGACTCTGCACTTTCACTGTCAAGAGCCTGGGTTCAATCCCTGATCAGGATACTAAGATCCTGCAAGTCAGACAGTGCAGCCAAAAAAGAAGGGAGTAAATGCATCAGTTCTTTAAAAAAGAAATAAAAGGCAAAATTAAAACCACGAGCATGCAGGAAGCTGATGGATATTAATATACTCAAAAGCCAATTTAATGGGAAAGTTTACAATAAACATAAGTTTCACCCATACCAAAAGGCCATTAGAATGCTGACATATGGGACACATATAATACATATTTGTCAAATTAATGAATAGATGAATATACTTAGGTTTGTCATGCTATTATTCTTTCTCCTTTCTTATTAAGCCAAACTGCTAACTCTGACATATTTTTCTATAAATACCATCTAAAGAGAGGGAAGATGCTGGCATTAGAAACAATTTATAATTTTATAATTCTACAACTTATGACCCATCTTTAATATATCATGGTGGTAGGACTTAGAATTCTCCAGTGAAGTCTAAGGAATGTTTTTCCTTACAATTTAAAATTGTAGACCATATAGAGTATCTTAACAGCATATGGCGCAGTTTATGTGATCATCTGAGAATAATTCAGTTTCATAAGAAATGCAAATTCAACAGTAGTGCATTAATTCATGCCAACTCTGCTCTCAAGACAACCACCAGGGACCTTCCCATGAAATCAATATGCATACATCTATTTAACTTTTATCACTGGATAAGTAAATATCACGCTATAGACCACTTAGGTATTCATTATTCACAAGCCAAGAGCCCATTTAAAAGCGGGTTGGTAGTGTCAAGTTGTTAACGAATCAATCAATAACTGGCCCACTGTGCTAGTATGCCAAATGAGGGCAAAGATGCACAGCACCCGGAGAGTGGGCTGCCAGTCTGCTGCCAAGGAGCAGTCTGTTTACAGCAGAGGGTTCGGTGTTTCACTGGCTCTCAAGGAAACCTGAAGTCATATTCTGTCTTCTCTGACTTTAATAAGCATGATACTATCCCTCAGATACCGAAGGACTCAGATCCCAAAGAACCACAGTGGGAAATGAGATTCTGTTGGCTTCCGGTAGTGTCTGAGATGGAGAAAGAACAAGAAAACAGTTGAATGCCTTACACGATGAGGAGCAAGTGGTTTAATTCTCAGCGCTCCCATTTTGCTTGCTTTCAAAGCAAGATTTTTGCTTTTTTTTTTTTTTTTAGGGATCACATGTATTTATAAGCAGCTAATCCTCCCCCAAAGCTACCAAAGATGGTTTCACTTTTGCAAAAATCTCACACTTTCTTTAAGTATGAGTCCTGTTAGATGCCACCTTCATGGTGCCAAGCCCCCAAGAACATCATCCCCTGTACATTAACTTCAGGATGCTCACCACTCCTATTTCTCATCACAGAGTGCCAATACACTGCCCTGTGTCTGAGGTCACCTGCCCAATGTTTCAGTTAAGAGACAGTGAAAATGAAATGAAGAAAAGGAAGTTTGGTCACTAGAATAAAGCTGAGCTTCACAGTTGCTTCCTCGATTTACACCCTGTGATAAAAACCAACATCTACAAAGTGTCGGCAATGGCAGCAACAGAGCTCAAAAAGTACTGCCTGTTTTTCCTTCTCATCCATTCAAAAAACCAATAGCAAGATTCAACCCAAAGCCAAACAAATGATGCTTTCAATTTTAATTATGAGAATGGAGGATACTAGCAGGTCATGACATCCTTCCCACTAATAGCAAGAGGAAATGCTTTCACCTCTTACTCATCTCTGTGACCTGATCTACAGGGAGAACATGACTATTTGTTTTCATAGGTAAAACTTAACACCAGCACACATGCACATCCCTGCTGGAAGCAAGTCATGCTGGGTTTTAAATGAATCTGCACAGTATTTATCTACCCTCCTGTCTTATTTCCTGGGTAAAAGGTTTAATTAATACTTCATCCTACAAACAGTCCTCACAAGAAATAGCTTTATGTCTATAGTTTATAAATGTCCTAGTGAGCTGCTCTTCCTGGGAAGGCAGTTTTCTCACTGTAAGTTCCTTCACTTCAATGGAAATCTCAGCCTCCTCCCTTGATGAGTGTGGAGTCCATAAAATGCACCACAAAGAGTTGGAAAACATCCTCGGTACCTTTTCCTCTTCTAAGATGCTCAGTGTACACTTTCACTCCAGAGCACAAATTAAAGCAGGCCCTGGTCACCGCAGCAAACTGCACTGCTGCGTCACTTCCATTACATCCCACCTCCCGCCCCCCACTCTTTATCAGGTTAACTGCTAAGAGCACCCAAGGCTAGAGTGTTAGAAACAAGTTGCAGCGCCTGTGGTTTGCTCCACCCTCCCCCAACCCCACAGCACAGAAACCGCACCCACTTCCCACAGCCCGCCTCTCTGCGGGCCTTACCCGGCCCAGGAGGTTGTCCTGAAGCAGCGTCTCCTGCAGCACTGGGGCCACCTCCTCCAAGCTCAACATGTGGCAGAGGTCGGTGAGCTCCTCCTGGCCCAGGGACCCGGTGCCCGTCGTGTCAAAACTGTCAAACAGCTCCTTGAGTCGGGCCTCATGCTGGTCCTGCTCTGCCTCATCCATCCCATCGCCCGCAGTGCTCACCTGCACGGGACAGAGACAAGGCCTGGTTATGGCAGCACTGGAGTCCTGCTGCCCCTTGCATGCCGCCCCCACGCTTGCCAGTCCCTTGGGAATGCTGGGTGTGTCCTGGGCCCCTCGTTTTGGTCGATTGGGGCCTTGTGAGGGTCAGCGGGGGAGGGAGGTAACACTGCACACCTCCCAGTGAAGCCTTTGGGCCTCCAGGACCCAGTCCAGGCCAGGGGAGCTCCCGCACACACTCACACCAGGTGCATACCCACAAGGTCGGGTCCTGACGGGGTCACCAGAAGGAAGGAGTCTCCTGGGCAGAAAGGCGCCTTTCTCTCCTGCCCAGCCTCAAGGAGGCAGCCAGTATGTCAAACTCAAGACTGAGAGTGGTCAGGACTCAGAGAAGGTGAAAAGCCACTCCTGCCATCCAGCCCTTCCAAATGAAGTGATTGTTAGTGACAACAGACAGCAGGACCAGAGTGTCCATGCAATACAGCAAGCTCCAGAAGACCTGCCAGATGTTGCAATCTGCCAAACTGTTTCATTTCTCTCCGTCCAGCCTAGCTGCCCCTCTTTGTAGTCAGACCGGAGGGCTGCAGCAAAGAGGCACTGGGTGAACATGTCTGATACAAAACCACCCCTCTTTACATGAGACCAAATGCCTCTTACATGAGTTCCTAAAAAATGGCAACTCAATTAACTTCACTGCTGCAATTACGTGTGGTATTGACAGGAAGAGTATTCCCTGAAGCTTGCTTTAGCCCCAGGGAGCTTTAGGTAAGGCCTAGTTGCCTAGAGAAAGAGGAAAACATCACTTCAGCCTTTTAGAAAGACAGTGAGATTCGAAAGAACCACAGACCACTTGTGAATCATGCAGAATCCTGGGACCCTCTACAATCTAGACCATTGAACCTCTGTACTCCTGGTGAAGAGGTCTTCCAGCTCTCTGACCCATCCCAATTCCAGCCTTTCCATTTTCCCATCTTTCACAGGATTCATGAAAACACAGAGTTATCAATCACTCTCAGAATCATTTTTGTTAAAATATATATGGTAAAAGTCTAGGTCCCTTCCAGTTGAAGAACGAAATTTGGTTTTTTGCTTGCATAATCATTCACTTCTATTGTGTTGGGATTTCCAGTGAAAGCCTGAAACATTTGCATCTGAAGGTACCTTCACCATGACGCAATGGACGCCAAACATGACAGACATATATACCCTTGAGAGGGTGACCTCAGCCATCTCAAGCATGATTTGCAGCATTAGCCCCTTGGCTATAAAAAGCAGCACCCTAAAAAAAAATTAATAAATACTTATCTTGCCAATATAATTTTTCTTGGGATAAAAAAGATAACATGGAATCCAGTCTATTAACAGAATTTTGGGTGTGCGGTATCGTATAGTTCACTATATATGCACTGTTACACAGCAGCTCTCTAGAACTTTTCCATCTTGCATGTCTGAAACTCTGCACTCAATCCCCAGTAACCCTCCATTTCTACTCTGCTAGCCCATGGCACACCAGTATTCTACTTTTAAAAGTACACGTTGAAGTAAACCAAGTCCTGGGTCAGAAAACTGTAACTTAGAGGTGATGTTATATGGCAGATCTTTACAATCACGAGATGTGTATAAGAGACAGGGCAGGAAATGCTTTTTACCATATTTCTTTTTCAAGAAAAAAGATTAATTCAGCCTAATTCCAAAGGAGGCAGAATTTATCTATTTTGTTTTGTTTAAAAATTATACTTGGAATTCTCTGGCAATTCAGTGGGGAGGACTCTGCACTTTCACTGTCAAGAGCCTGGGTTCAATCCCTGATCAGGATACTAAGATCCTGCAAGTCAGACAGTGCAGCCAAAAAAGAAGGGAGTAAATGCATCAGTTCTTTAAAAAAGAAATAAAAGGCAAAATTAAAACCACGAGCATGCAGGAAGCTGATGGATATTAATATACTCAAAAGCCAATTTAATGGGAAAGTTTACAATAAACATAAGTTTCACCCATACCAAAAGGCCATTAGAATGCTGACATATGGGACACATATAATACATATTTGTCAAATTAATGAATAGATGAATATACTTAGGTTTGTCATGCTATTATTCTTTCTCCTTTCTTATTAAGCCAAACTGCTAACTCTGACATATTTTTCTATAAATACCATCTAAAGAGAGGGAAGATGCTGGCATTAGAAACAATTTATAATTTTATAATTCTACAACTTATGACCCATCTTTAATATATCATGGTGGTAGGACTTAGAATTCTCCAGTGAAGTCTAAGGAATTTTTTTCCTTACAATTTAAAATTGTAGACCATATAGAGTATCTTAACAGCATATGGCACAGTTTATGTGATCATCTGAGAATAATTCAGTTTCATAAGAAATGCAAATTCAACAGTAGTGCATTAATTCATGCCAACTCTGCTCTCAAGACAACCACCAGGGACCTTCCCATGAAATCAATATGCATACATCTATTTAACTTTTATCACTGGATAAGTAAATATCACGCTATAGACCACTTAGGTATTCATTATTCACAAGCCAAGAGCCCATTTAAAAGCGGGTTGGTAGTGTCAAGTTGTTAACGAATCAATCAATAACTGGCCCACTGTGCTAGTATGCCAAATGAGGGCAAAGATGCACAGCACCCGCAGAGTGGGCTGCCAGTCTGCTGCCAAGGAGCAGTCTGTTTACAGCAGAGGGTTCTGTGTTTCACTGGCTCTCAAGGAAACCTGAAGTCATATTCTGTCTTCTCTGACTTTAATAAGCATGATACTATCCCTCAGATACCGAAGGACTCAGATCCCAAAGAACCACAGTGGGAAATGAGATTCTGTTGGCTTCCGGTAGTGTCTGAGATGGAGAAAGAACAAGAAAACAGTTGAATGCCTTACACGATGAGGAGCAAGTGGTTTAATTCTCAGCGCTCCCATTTTGCTTGCTTTCAAAGCAAGATTTTTGCTTTTTTTTTTTTTTTTAGGGATCACATGTATTTATAAGCAGCTAATCCTCCCCCAAAGCTACCAAAGATGGTTTCACTTTTGCAAAAATCTCACACTTTCTTTAAGTATGAGTCCTGTTAGATGCCACCTTCATGGTGCCAAGCCCCCAAGAACATCATCCCCTGTACATTAACTTCAGGATGCTCACCACTCCTATTTCTCATCACAGAGTGCCAATACACTGCCCTGTGTCTGAGGTCACCTGCCNAGATGTGTATAAGAGACAGGTCAAAGGCTTTGGCATAGTCAATAAAGCAGAAATAGATGTTTTTCTGGAACTCTCTTGCTTTTTCCATGATCCAGCGGATGTTGGCAATTTGATCTCTGGTTCCTCTGCCTGTTCTAAAACCAGCTTGAACATCAGGGAGTTCACGGTTCACATATTGCTGAAGCCTGGCTTGGAGAATTTTGAGCATTACTTTACTTGCGTGTGAGATGAGTACAATTGTGCGGTAGTTTGAGCATTCTTTGGCATTGCCTTTCTTTGGAATTGGAATGAAAACTGACCTTTTCCAGTGCTGCGGCCACTGCTGAGTTTTCCAAATTTGCTGGCATATTGAGTGCAGCACTTTCACAGCATCATCTTCCAGGATTTGAAACAGCTCAACTGGAATTCCATCACCTCCACTAGCTTTGTTCGTAGTGATGCTTTCTAAGGCCCACTTGACTTCACATTCCAAGATGTCTGGCTCTAGATTAGTGATCACATCATCAGTATACACACTGTGATGTGTGTGTGTGTGAGAGATGAAACCAACAAACGTCTTGATTTTCTACAGAGCCACAATCCCCAATCTGAAATCCTGAAATCCAGTTTTGAAAACCAAATGTTTTTTCTTGGTTGGCAGCAAAATCCATTGATAGCGAAATCTGATGTGTACATGTTTGGGTTTTGTTGTTTTTTTGCAGAAGGACCCTCTGTTGTCCCACGCCTGTGTCGGTTGCCTGGAGGCCTTGCTTGACTATGTGCATGCCCGGAGCCCAGATGTCGGTACAAACCCTCACCCCCTTCTCTGATGTTCCCATTGGGGCAGTTGGAGGGAGCCAGCACCTGCCGTGACACCCTCCTACCCAAAACTCCCATTCTCTGTTCTGTGATTCACACTCTTCTTTTTTTTTGGCTTGTGGGATGTCAATTCCCCAACCAGGGATTGAACCTGAGTCATGGCAGTGAAAGCCCAGAATCCTAACCACCAGACCACCAGGGAGCTCCATGATTCACATTCATCTTGTTTAATTATTTTTAACAATACTATAAGGGCACTGCTATGTCCATCATACAGATGAGGACACTGAGGTTCAGGGATGACAAGCAACTTGCCCCACATAGCTCTTGCATGGCAGAGCTCCTCCCACATATAATGGGATATATGGTCTCCCTGTGCTAGGCAGCATGGGTGGATAGAAGCCCAGGAAAAAAAGAAACCCCTGGAGTCAGCTTGTCCAGCGCCCTGCCTCTAGTGGAGCAACCCGGTTTTGAGCCAATAGGAGAAAGTTTTCTTTATCAGTGTTCCATGGCCTTTGGAAAAGCAGCATTAACAACACGGTGACTGGTGTTTCCTATAGCCCTCCATGTGGCCTGCCAGCCCTGGAATCGGTTTTTGATGTTTACTCTCTTGGAAGCTGGAGAGAATTCCTTCCTCAAACCTGAAATCTTGAGACTTATGACCCTGGTGAGTGTAGAATGGATGTCTTGTGGTCTGAAGAATGTCATCCTCCAAGAAGCATAGAGGGGCTGGGTGGGCCTTCACCCTACAAGAAACCTGCTTAGAGGATTCCTCTAAATGCCCACATCTTCTCAGCCCAGAAGACCTGGGCATTCTTTCTTATTCACGCACTAATGAAACATTGACCAGAGCCTGCCCACCACATGCCAGATCCTGTCCTAGCTACCAAAGATGTCACTGAGCCAACTGTTCTTTCCTAAGGGTCCCTCAGTCTAGAGAAGAAGAGAGACAAGGAAACTAAGACTTAAAATATGTTGTTATTAATGGAAGAGTAGAAGATAATGCTAAGTGCCTAGAACACAGTAGGTATCTGCTGAGTAAACAATAAGGCAGTGAGCCCGTGAATGATAGTGAAACAGATCAATGAGTAATTCAGTGGTTGGTGTAGGAACCCAGAGAAAAGTAAATTGTTTGTTGCTGTTGTGCTGGGTCTCCATTGCTGCTGTGGGCTTACTCTAGTTGCAGCGAGCGCGGCTGCTCTTCCTTGTAGTGCATGGGCTTCTCATGGCGGTGACGTCTCTTGTTACAGCACAGGCTCTCAGGCTTCAGTAGTTGCGCCTCGGGGGCTCTAGAGGGGTGGCTCAGGAGTTGTGGCACACAGGCTTCGTTGCTCCGCGGCGTGTGGACTCTTCCCAGACCAGTGACTGAACCTGTGTCCCCTGCGTTGGCAGGATCAGTGAGCCAACAGGGAAGTCCCAATAAAAGAGTTCTTGATTCTGCCAGAGCTGGGAGGGACAGTTAATACCTGTTGTTGTTCAGTCACTCAGTTGTGCCTGATTCTTTGCTACCCCATGGACAGCAGTATGCCAGTCTTCTCTGTTCTTCACCATCTCCCAGAGCTTGCTCAAACTCATATCCGTTGAGTCAGTGATGCCATCCAACCATCACGTCCTCTATTGTCCCCTTCTCCTCCCTCCTTCAATCTTTTCCAGCATCAGGGTCTTTTCCAATGAGTCAGTTCTTCGCATCAGGTGGCCAAAGTACTGGAGCTTCAGCTTTAGTATAAGTCCTTTCCAATGACTATTCAGGATTGATCTCCTTTAGGATGGACTGGTTTGGATCTCCTTGTAGTCCAAGGGACTCTCAAGAGTCTTCTCCAACACCACAGTTCAAAATCATCATTCTTCAGCGCTCAACATTTATGGTCCAACTCTCACATCCATATATGACTACTGGAAAAACCAGAGCTTTGACTAGACAGACCTTTGTTGGCAAAGTAATGTCTCTGCTTTTTAATATGCTATCTTGGTTGGTCATAGCATTTCTTCCAAGGAGCAAGTGTCATTTAATTTCATGGCTGCAGTCACCATCTGCAGTGATTTTGGAGACCAAGAAAATAAAGTCTGACACTGTTTCCATTGTTTCCTTATCTATTTGCCATGAAGTGATGGAACTGGATGCCATGATCTTAGTGTTTTGAATGTTGGGTTTTAAACCAGCTTTTTCACTCTCCTCTTTCACTTTCATTAAGAGGCTCTTTTGTTCCTCTTTGCTTTCTGCCATAAGGTTGGTGTCATCTGCGTATCTGAGGTTACTGATATTTCTCCCAGCAATCTTGATTTCAGCTTGTGCCTCATCCAGCCCGGCATTTCTCATGATGTACTCTGCGTATAAGTTAAATAAATACACAGGGTGACAGTATGCAGCCTTGATGTACTCCTTACCCAATTTAGAACCAGTCTGTTTTTCCATGCCCTGTTCTAACTCTTGCTTCTTGACCTGCATACAGATTTCTCAGGAGGCAGGTTAAGGTGATCTGGTATTCCCATCTCTTTAAGAATTTTCCACAGCTAGTTGTGATCCACGCACTCAAAGGCTTTAGCATAGGGAGGGAGAGTTAATGCCTATATATCTTTAATAAAATTAAGAAACCACTCGGTAGTGAAGATGACACTTTGGCCGAGCCTCGGAGGATTAATTGATAAGGAGAAGGGAAAGTATCGCGGGCACTGAGGTGAGAGCAGCAGGTGTACGAGCACAGGGTGGCGGGTGGGGGTGGGCCACACGCAGTCCAGTGTGAGAGGCAGGGCTGCAGGGCCAGCAGGGCCAGCTCTCAGCGCCTCAACAGTCCTCGTGACTTCACTGTCCCAAGACACAACCCGACCTGTGCATACCAGTGCTGAGCTCCTTGAAGGCAGAGTTCCGTGCGCTTCAAATCTGTGTCCCCAGCCCAGCGCTGGGCATGACAGGGACACAGGAAATGTTTGCGAGTGGAGGAGATGCCGAGTCACTGCATGCTTGGCTTCTCTCCCTGGCCCAGTTTGTGCGGTTCCAGAGCAGCAGCATCCTCTCTCAGGAGGTGGGTCACGTTCTGCAAGGCGCAGCTTCGACCGACCTCTCTACCCTCCCTGGCTCCACACTCCAGGCTCTGCATGGCTTCTTCCTGCAGGTGAGTGGGGAGGGGATGCCATTTAGCCACTGGGAGGCCAAACCCTCTATACCATCTTCTCTTGGGGTGGGGTGGGAAGGGGGAGCTCTAACCACAACAGCCAATGGGAGGTCAGGAGTGCAGGGGGTGGAGAGCAGAGAGGGCCTGTGTGGAGTGGGCACTGAGAAAGCCTGTCTTTCTTTCTTTTTTTCTCCAGGTCCAGAGCATGGGCCTCCTGACTGACCACAGCATGGCCCAGACCCTGCAGGCCTCCTTGGAGAGTCTTTCCCCCAGGGCCTCCCTGGCCCAGCCACCCCTACAGGACATGCTGTATCCTTTCTCTCATCTTGGAGCTTTGGCCTGTACATGGTCACCCAGGCTATGGGAGGCCATGGCATCATGCTTCCGAGTAGAGAGGTACCCTGTCTACAGTCCTGCCCTCTTAAGGCAAGCAGGGGTCAGTGAGAATAATTAACAGTGGGAGCAGTGACAATGACTTGTTCTGTTTGTTAAGTTCCTACCAAGGACCAGTCATGTTACATGCGCTGTATCGAATTCTCACAATAGCTAGGGGTATTAATACAGTAGTAACTAAGATCAGAGAGATTAAATGACATGCCTGGATCCACACTGATAGCATCAGGATTTGACCCCAGATTTTACCATCTCCAAAGTCATATCACCAAACTCAGAGGGAGTGACCCCTTCCCCAGGAGCTTTGGAGAAAGTTACCCAAGCCCAGTTGGCACAGATGCTGCCCTGAGTGTAACATGGGGGAGGATGCTGGGTGACTGGCAGGTCCCTGAGAAAGCCAGGGGCTGTGGCAGTGGTCACCCACCCTCTGAGGGGTTGCTCCGGTGCTCCAGAGACACTTGGTCTGGAGGTGCATGTGCCGGGGTGGGGGTGGGGGTGCCTCTTCACGGACTGTCTTCCCCTTTCCATGGAACAGTTCTCTCCTTGATGTAGAGTGACTACTGAGCTCAGGTATTCAGGTCCCAAATTTAGAGTCCATCCCATTATTCTCAGGAGCACCTCTGCTCTTGTCTATTTTTGCCCTTTTGGGCCCAAGAAGCATGGTTCTTCCATGGTTGGCCCCACCTCCTTGCTGTTCTCCTCTCATGGTTGTTGCCAGCTGCCTGGGAGGGGTGTCTGTATCCCTGTCCCACATCAGAGACTGACCCTCCGGCCGGATGCCTAGAAGCAGAGAGAACTGAGACCCAGAGAAGACAAAGGCAGGGCACAGTGGTTTGGGGGAAATGTATGACAACTGCAGCCATTCATCTGAGGCCATGTACTCCATCACTGGAACAGAATCAGGAAATAAAGTGAAACACTCAGATGCCTGTGTGGGCTCTCCAAAAATATGTCACTTTGCACTTACCTGGGCTCCCTCCAGCTGGTTCCTCAGCCAGGATGGGTGGCCTCCTCAGGGAGAGAGGGGATGGACTTGTTCTTGTTACACCAGCTGGTTGCCTCAGTTGAAGACATCAGTCAGGCCATCTTTGGGGCAGGAGAGGCAGAGAGAGGCCACATGTTTGGTGCTGCTGTGATCCAGGTGCTCTGGGATCAGTTTATCTGCTGCTTTACCTCAAGTCAAAGTGGAGAGAGGTACAATTTCCAGGCAAGGAAAGTGAGCAGGTCAGAACTTTCTCAGCCTTCCTAACTAAAGAAAGCTGTTCCAGCTCATCTCCTTCCTGGCTGAAGCAGGTGCCCTGTGTGCCTTTCACTCCTGGCTCTCCTTGGAGCATGTATTTGTGCACCCATGTGTGCAGTTCTTCCAGGGTCTGCTCTCCACAACTTCCCACTCCTGTGCTCAGCTCACCCAGAGTGTCAGCTCCCTTACTGACTGTCCGCCAGGGCTCTCATGGAAACTCGGCCACTGTTCATTGGTGCCAAATAGTAATAGAAACTTGGAGACAGAGTTTTGGGTGAAGTAGAAAAGAGTAGCTTTTATTGCTTTGCCAGGCAAAAAGGGCCATACTAGGCTAATGCCCTCAAGACTGTGTGATTCACCCTGGAGGGGGGTAGTGAAGAATTTTATAGTCTTCAAGGGGCAGGGCGTGATCCATGGACAGTTCTCAGATCGGTTGGCATCAAGATGAAGTTTGAAATATCAGTTTT
The DNA here is from genome assembly GCA_006410675.1 of Oreotragus oreotragus. Taxonomy (NCBI): domain Eukaryota; kingdom Metazoa; phylum Chordata; class Mammalia; order Artiodactyla; family Bovidae; genus Oreotragus; species Oreotragus oreotragus. Next base: position 271,110 of record SJYX01020971.1, read on the forward strand.
CTGGTTTCAGCTAGTCAATGGCCTATGGTTCTTGTGCGCAGCAGTTTTCATTTGGTGGGGTGGGGGTGGTGGTCTGCTTCCTATAAAAACAATTTAGACATGTGTGTCAGACCTTTATATCCTCCAGGGAACTGAGAGCTCGGTGATTCTGCTATGTGGCAGAATTATAGTCTAAACTGTTACCAGTGCCCTAGTCCAACAGCTATTCTTCGTTTCTACGTCTTCACCTTTCCCAGTCATTAACGGTAGAGTCAGCGTTTTACTTCAAAAGACCAGGATACCGGCTTGTACACGGTTTCGGAGCTCTCCTCGAGTCTGTACTGATGCTGCACAAAATCATAGACCAGGGAAGAACCCAACGAGCTTGGTTTAGAATTTCGTGGATCGAAGCGGTGAGCAAGCGGCGACCAGGGGATGTCCCACCTCTGCATTGCACATTACTTAGAAAAAGGGGTTAGTCACGACCTACTAAACTGATTTTGACAAATGCAGTTTGAAAAATACTCAGCTGACAAAACAGTTTCAGGGAGGGCGCTAGAAAGACCGTCCGGCAGGGATCACGGCGTCAGTGTGCTGATGCACCCTTTCAGGCTGTTTTCTCCAAACCGATCTTACCACGTAACAAGTGCGCGAGCTGACCGGCAAGGTGGGCGGGACCGGATTCCCACGGACCTCAGGCCGGGCAGATGCCTCCGCCTACTGGGCGGGGCCGGAAGTGAGGTCAAGGAGCGGCAGTCGCGGCCTGCGCTCGTTGGTCAGGAGTGGCACGGTGGGCGGGGGCAGTAATCGGCGGTCCCTGTGCTGCTACTAGCGGGCGTTCTGGGAGAGTCCACGGCTCTGCTGGTCGCTTGTAGACCCCCGAGTCGGTTGCTGCCTGACTCCTGCCCCCCCGCCCGCCTGGCCCGGTAGGTAGGGCGAGGGCCGTGGGCAAGCAGACCCCTTTGGAGGGCTGGGGGAGGGACCGAGGACCCAGAACTGGCTGCAGGGGGTGTGGGATTTGCGGACCTCATTGGAAAGATTCTTCTAGGAGCTCTAAAGGCACGGGTGGCATCCTTGGTCTGCAAGCCCGAGTGGCCCGCTCAGAACCCATCACCAGGTCACCTCTCTCATTTCCCACTTCTTCCCCGCTTCAGTCATTACCGGCCATCTGATACTCCCTGACTCCCAAGTTTCGCTTTAACCAGAGTTTGGTTCCCTTGAGTCTGGAGTATGACGGTGGAACTTAGGGCTCTGGGTGAGCTTGAACTATTTTCTCACATTCTCTGGGCTTCAGTTGTCTGATCTGTACGGGACAGAGTTGGTTCTCTGGTTGACCTCTGTGAGAGGTCACTGTCAATAACGGCATCTCTCCCCTGGGGCAGGTGTCCCGGTAGAACAGTGGCCAGCTCTGAGATAGCCTGTTCATTAAGACTCTTAGTTTAACTATGAGTGATCTATAAGTGATTTGGGCAGTCATCTCATTTTTCTGTGCATGTATCTCCACGTTGGTAAAATTGGGCAGCTTTCATCTGAGTAGATGCTTCCTCTGACTGCTGTTTTTAATGTCACACTTTACTGACTCCCTCTTATCCTTCTGTGCTTGTTTTACAACTTTGTTGGTTGTCTCTTAACCCTACTAGAGATAGAAGTGCCATTATGCAGGATATGTTGTTCCTGCTGTATTCCTGGCTCCAGAACATGAAAGTTACTCAGTAAATAGTTGGGGAATGTTGCCTAGATAGGAACAGGTGTTGCTTGTGGTGCCTGTGGTTCCTAGGAGAGTAATAGCCGTCTTACCCCAAAACTGCCTTGCCTCCCTTCCCACCCTGCACCCCTTCTTCCTTTCTGATGACAGAAGTCAGGAAAAGCAGGAAAGCCTACAAGTTTCACGTTTTGATTGCCTGGGCCTCCTGGAAGGCCAGGGAGGGGCAACTGAGGGGGAATGATGTTGACCCTCCTTCCTCAGGCACAGTGCCTCACCCAGGTCTCTGTCTCTGCAACAGGGAGATGACCTCCTTATCCTCATTTTGCAGTGAGGAAGATGAAACTCACAGAGGCTGAGCAGTTTGCCCTCTGTAGGTCCTGAAGTCAGGCACAGCCAGGGCTCCAGTGCAGGGTTCCAGACCTGTTCTCTGAGGATCCCTGCTGTGCTGACATTTATCTTCCTTCCTCCCATCATCCCATGTCTTCACCGTGTGTCTCTTGGTCCCTAGCCCTGGGCTAGGGACTGGGGCTTCAGGGATTCCGAAAGCTGGCTTCCTGGTATTTGGAGGCTGAGTCATGTCAGAGGAAGTTGCTTTTCAGTTCACTTTCTGTTATTTATATAACACTAAGCTCTGGATCTCACCTTCTTTCCCTGGGTTGCTCTCTTAGCTCCAAAGTCTTGGATATGGACCTTCTTCAGTTCCTGACCTCCCTGTCTGTCCTGCTATTGTCTGGAACAGGAGTCACAGACACCCTGAGGACCTCCCTGGACCCGAGCCTGGAGATATGTATCCTTTGGGGCTGGAGGTATTTTAGAGGGATCTATAAATGAGGTCTCTCTATACCCACAGTTGCTTGGGGGATTCTAGGGTAGAGCAGGGCCCGCCCCCCTCAACCAGTAGAAGTCAGGGAGAAAAAGCGATGTGCTCTAACCAGATCTTGATCAAGTCAGTTCTCTTCTGAGCCTGTTTTCCCATACAGATTGAGAAGGCAAGGGATCTATTTCAGGACCCTGAGGATTTCACATGTACCTAGCACTTTCTGTGTGAGACCCTGGGCGGAAACCAAATCCTGGCATTCTGGGCTACCTACTAAAAAACCGGGTTTTGAAAGAGTGGAAACTCATAGAGAAGGGTGGGAGGGCACCCCAGGCGGAGTGTACAGTGTGAGCAGAGGAGCAGAGGTTCTGGGAACAGTGAAGGGTTGTGGGAGATGGTGGAAAGACCACAGGGAAGGGAGGGGAGGGCAGAAGCCAGATTCTGACAGTTGTATTCAGGCTGTTGGGTGTGGAATCCTCTGTGAAATAATGGTATGTTGCAGGATTCATATCCTTCTCAGACAGCTTATTCATTCGCTGGGAAGTCCCAGCCATGCACATCTGTGCCTTTTGCAGAGACTTGCTGGCCAGGAATGGGACCCCTGGATCAAGACCACTGGATTGTCCAGGCAGAAGAGTTGATGCCAGCTCCTTAACTTAATGGTGCTCAGACAAGAAGATGTTTGAGGTGAAGCGGAGGGAGCAGCTCTTGGCACTGAAAAACCTAGCACAGCTGAACGATGTCCACCAGCAGTACAAGATCCTGGATGTCATGCTGAAGGGGCTCTTCAAGGTGCACGCAGGCAGGGGGCAGCTTATGGCAGCCCTGGTCTTTGATCTGGGCACTGATGGATGAGTAGGAGTTCCCCATGGGGATGGTGTTCAGTGAAGGGGAAGCGAACCCACAGAAGATTTGAAGTAGGGCCTCAGTAAACAGGGCTGGGGCTGGTCTGGGAAGAACTTGGCAGAGCCACTCAGCCCAGGCGGGCTTCCCTCAGGTGCTGGAGGACTCCCGGACAGTGCTCACTGCTGCAGGTGTGCTCCCAGATGGGCCCTTCCCCCAGGACGAGAAACTGAAGGATGGTATGGTCTTCCCCCCGACAACCTTGACCTTCTCCAGCTGCTCCTTCCCTCTTGTTCTTGTCACTCTCCTTTTCCTCTCTGGGAAAACCCTCTTGCAGCACCTTCACAGAGTCTCTTGGGTGGTTGGGCACTCAGTGTAAGATTCTCTTGAGTGTCTCCAGGCTCGTTTCAGAGCCAGGTTCTGCATCCTTGACACACGTACAGTATGCCGTGCTGCCCTGTGCTTGGGGGAGGGGAGTCGGGGAGGAGCTTGTGCCCACTTCCAGTCCCGCAGTCCTTGCCCTCACCACCCTAACCCTTCTGGTAGAGATGGCAAGGGTTGTTCCCATTTATAGAAGAAAAAAAACTGAGGTCTATTGAAGTGACTGGTCCATGGGAGCAGTTACCAGCACTCTTTACTGCTGTTCTAAAAGCCTTGACCTCCTTAAATCCTTTTTGAGACAAGGTGGGACCAACATAAATAAAATAATATTCTATATCCCTTCATCTCCTCTTCCAGGAATTTCTCTCCAGTGGTAATTTCTCCCCATTAACTGGTTACATTCTAACAATAAAGTATGTTAGGTCACACTGTCTGAGACAGGACAGAAGTAGCCTTTACATATTGAATGCTGGCCAGATACCATCTCTAATCTCCACCGTAACTCAGAAAGGTACCATCAACCTCAACTGAGGAAGGCACCACCAGTTTCCAACGGAAAGAGGACAGGTGGTTTGCCTGGCTCTTACCTATAAACCTAGTGAATTCCTGAGTTCTTTGTGATTCAGGATTGTTCTGAAGCCCAGAGGTCCCTGCCCCACTTGTCTCAGACCTAGCCTGGTGTATCTTTGGAGGAGTCCCCTTATCTCTGTGTGGTCTGGGCAGTGCTGGTAAGGACGTGGGCCTTATCTATGGGGGTCACTCAAACAGGCCTCCCCCCCGCAACCAGGCCCAGGTGTATAGTTAGTATTCGTCACGCTAGCCTGGGTCTGGGGAACCTACCACTGTAATGGACACTAAACTCAAACTGATCTGTTGACTAAAAGATATTGGTGGAAAAACTGACGAAAATCAAATAAGGTCTAAGGATTAGTTAATAGTATTGTATTGATGTTAATTTCCTGTCTTAGATAGTTTGTACAGTGGTTATATAAGGATGATAATATTAGAGGAAGCTGAGTGAAGGAATTTTGTGTGGTATATTATGTAAGTCTAAAATTATTTCAAAATAAAAACTTAAGCATTTAAAATAAAATTGAACATATACTAAAAAGAAAACAAGACCTGATGTGTTCCCTGGCCATCCTAACAGAACTGCCCCCTCACAGACACTAGTTAACACCAGGGCCCAGCTCTGGACATTATGGTACCAAGTTGGGGAGGTTAGGAGCAAAGCCTCATGGGATGCAAATGCCTCCATCTGTGCAATGGCACCCCTCTCTGGTCTCCACGGCAAACGAGTGTTCTGAGCTGCGAGGTATGGGGGAAGAAGCATGTCCTTTGGAGTCAGACAGATCTGGGTTTGCTGCTCACTAGCTGTCAGCTTCAGTTTCCCATGTGTGAAATGGGAATTACAGCCACATGTCCCCCTGAAGGTGGTTTTGATGATTCGGTGACATGAATCCCTCAGTACTCACTGCACATGTGGTCAGCAGCATATGTGCAGCAGGCACTGTTCCCTTCTCTGGTTAGTGGGCTTGTCGCTGTCCTCTGGAGGGTGTGTAGGGCTGGCGAGGGGGCTGCAGAGGGCCATCTCCGCCAGCCACTCAAAAGAGTCCTCTTGCCAGCTTTCTCCCAAGTGGTGGAGAACACGGCCTTCTTCGGCGACGTGGTGCTGCGCTTCCCAAGGATCGTGCACCACTACTTTGACCACAACTCCAACTGGAACCTCCTCATCCGCTGGGGCATCAGCTTCTGCAACCAGTCAGGCATCTTTGACCAGGGCCCCCACTCACCCATCCTCAGCCTGGTAAGGACTGGGGCGGAGGAGGTCCGGGAGCCCTCTATGTGGTTGCACCATGAGCCTGCTTCAGTGGGGCTTTAATGTCAACCCTTGGTTGCGTTTTCTGTGATAAGCCTTGGGCCACTTTGAGGTACCATTTCAAGGGCTTCTGTGTTGACCTTGGTGCCTGGGGGTCGTCACCTGGCCCACATCCGTCCCAGCCTTGGAGGGAATGGCCTGCGGGTGAGCAAGATGTGGGAGAAGACAGAGGATGACTAGCTTTTCCTCATCTGCAGATGGCCCAGGAGCTGGGGATCAGCGAGAAACACTCTGACTTCCAGAACCCATTTAAAGTAGACCGCACAGAGGTGAGCTGCTGGGGCCTGTGGCCCTGTCTGCACTGCGTCTGCAGGCCCCTGGGAGGCCAGGGCCAGCAGGAGCTGCAGCACCTAGAGTGGAGTGTGAGGACTTTGGACTTGGAGCCAAAAGTGCCTGGGTCTAGGTCTAACCTACCTCTCACTCATTGGTACCTTTGGGCAAGCTGCTGGCCCTGTCTTAGTCTCAACTTCCTCTCTGTCCATGCGGGGTGGAACCTCAACTATAAGGGGCAGTCAGGGGCTATGAAGACGTCCATCCCAAGGCACAATAGGCACTGTTCATGCCAGGTGAATGGTAGGGAAGCCATGGGAGGTCAGGCCCTGCTTCTCTGCCCTTGAGCCTCTGAGCACCCAGCCAGCTTTCTGTCCCACATTTTTGCACGTGTTCTTATCCTAGAGCTGAAGTGGGCTCTGAGAGCTGGAGGCCACAGAGGGAGCAGGACAGACAGCAGAGGGGAGGGTGGGGTCAGAGTGGCTGGGCAAGAAGGGCTGGAGGACTGGCCTCCACAAGAGACAAGCTCTCCCCAGGTGTCAGGGGGGTTACCACTGAAGGTCTAGGATTTTGCTGCTATTTCACCGATGCTGACAGGTTAGAGATATCAGAGTTCATTACAGCGAAGGCAGTTGCTGTCAACCTGGTCATGCGGGTTTGCCTTATTTCCCACGTCTTGGTTGGTGGAGAGAGGTGAAGCAGAGGGGTCCAGACAGTTGCCAGTGGGTTTGCATCAAGTTGAGAAACACCAAGCTTAGGAAATCCACCATCTTTGTAGTGAACAGAAGCAAACGTGGTCTTCGTTTGTAGACGGACACTACCTCATCCTTCAGGGTAACTTTTTGCAAGCGCGACCTGAGAAATAGCTCAGGTACAGAGGGGTCAGGTGTACCCAGCAAGAATGCAGGGACGCCCGGGGCCATAGAGAGGATTCCACACACACTCCCACCACCACCACACACGCCAGTCCATCCACCAGCCTTGTGTGTCTTGGCTTAACTAACATTTCTACATGAATGCCTTCTTCCATATCATAGTCTGATCAGTAGAGACTAGGACCACATTTGTTTAGTTTGTGTCAGGCTGCTGTCAGTAGGACTGTAACTAGCAAGATGAGGCCACGTGCAGTGTTGATCTTAACCATATGCTCCAGGGTCCTGAACTCAACCAGCTCTGATAAGTCCTGGGGGATCAGTAGAACTTACATTAGAAAGTTAGGGTGTCATCTGAGACCAATCTGTTACCTCTTACCACCCACACAAGAGTTTAGACTGAGCTGCTGACCTTCAGAGTCATTGCTAGTGGCCACCAGGGCCAATGTGTGTGTGTGTGTTCAGTTGCCCAGTCGTGTCCAGCTCTTTGCGACCCCACAGACGATAGCATGCCAGGCTCCTCTGAGCATAGGATTTTCCAGGCAGGAATACTGGAGTGGGTTGCCATTTCCTTCTCCAGGGGATCTTCCCAACTCAGGGATCAAACCTGCATCTCCTGAGTCTCCTGCATTGCAGGCAGATTCTTTATCACTGAGCCATCGGGAAGCCTCATACTGGGGCCAGTAGGTAGACCCAAAGCCATCTTCATCTGNATACTGGAGTGGGTTGCCATTTCCTTCTCCAGGGGATCTTCCCAACTCAGGGATCAAACCTGCATCTCCTGAGTCTCCTGCATTGCAGGCAGATTCTTTATCACTGAGCCATCGGGAAGCCTCATACTGGGGCCAGTAGGTAGACCCAAAGCCATCTTCATCTGCACTGGGGAGGCATTCTATGGTCCGCTGTCTCCCACTTGATTTGGGTCACCATTGCATTGTTTGAGCTATACAATGGGGGCAGTGTTACCATGGAGTTGCTCAGCTCCCTCAGTTGCCCTATGTGGTGTAACCCAAGGTCGATCAGGGATCGGGACAGGTGGAAGGATTCATACCAAGGTTGGATTGAAGCAAGGATGTACTGGTCTGTATGTCTGCGCAGGGTTACTTTGGGAGCTGCCTTTGATGGCAGCAGGCAGAACCAAATAGTTTAGCAGTGACCTCGTCTATGTGAATTTTCCTGTCACGTGGTTGAGAATGACACACTGGACAGTTGGTCTGACTCAACTGCAGCTGCCACTTGGCTTGCAGGAACCCTAGGATTGTTTGGCCAGGCGGCAGTGCTGGCTGTAAGGGACAAAGAGAATTAGTTGTTCCACATGCCTCCTGGGGGCTAAGGCAGTCCCTCCCTAGAATATTGCTGCAAAATCAACATGTCACAACCCAGGACCTATAATTTCACTTTTCTCCAGTTATTCCCTACTTTCACCTAAACTTTTTGTCTGAAAGGGTTAGAAGTGAGTGAGACAAGAGCATTTTTTGCAAAATTTTCACAGACACCTATTTCTCATCTTGGCCCACATGGGCCACTACAAGGGGACTTGGCAAGGAGTGTACTTGCCAAGTGGTCATTATTTTTTCAGAGAAGGGGGGCATGCCAGGTAGCATGTGAGATCTTTGTTTCTTGACCAGGGATCGGACCCATGCCTGCTGCAGTAGCAGATTGGAGTTTTAACCACTGGATTGCCAGGGAAGTCCCCCAGGTGGTCATTATTCTGGTGATCTTGGGCCATACTATTCCATCCAGGGTCTCTGGGTGGTTGAATCAGAGCTTCAGAGTCCTCTGCTTCACGTCAGTCCGTGGTGGTGGGTGTACCACCATATCTACTGCAGTGGCACCTATACTGGCAGCGCCATCAACTGGGCGGTGTCGGCTTGATCGGCCAGTCTCATCAGGGAATTGGCTCTGGGCATCTAAACGAGTGACCCAGACTGTCCCGTTATCAACCACGGTTTGTTTCCACAGGTCATGGCCCCCGAGAGGGATGGCCGTGTGTGACCTGCCAGTTTGCAGCCTGCTTACCTGCCAGAGCAGATGGCTAGGTCTCTGACAACAGTCAGTAAAAATACAGCATGCCTGGTCGCTAGAAATGCCATCTAGGCAAGAGTCAAGGCTTTTAATTCAGGTTGTTGTCTTACTGGACTTTATGACAGTTGGTCTCCCGGCGTCATCCCTAGGGCTGGATGGCTGCTGCTGCCCATAGAAACCCACCCCCAGGTTGATGATTTGCTGGGAGGACTGAGTATTGTGAGTCACCTGTTAATACTCCTGTGTGTCGTTGTCCTCAAGGCTCTGATTTATTACAGTGCAAGGATCCACAATAAAATCAGCAGTAAAAAAGGTAAAAGGCTCCTGGGGTGAAGTCTAAGGGAACCTGGACACAAGCTTCGATGTGTCTCTCCCAGTGGAGTCACACGGGGCACACTTTATTCCCCCAGCAACAGGTTATGAAAACCTGTGAGAAGTCGTCTATTAGGAGTCGTCTGTTAAAGACGCAGCGCACAGAGTTTTTACCAAGGACCGGTCACGTAGGCACCCTCTGCCTAACACATACCAAAATTCCACACTCCGGAAGGGAAGCACGTGTTTGTGGCATAAACCACACTTTTGTACGGTTTAGGCGCAGGGCGCCACTCTTATCAGTCAGGGTAATGGAAATCCCTCCCAGAGTCCTGGTTCCCAGACACCAGCCAAGGGCCAGGTTCCAAGATGCCAACCAAGGGCTGGCCTTCGACGCAGGCCCTCCAAAGGAGAGCAGTCAGGCCAGCTTGGTTAAGAGCACCATCAGCGCTTCATTCCGATGAACAAATCATTGGAGCTCCTGAGTAGAGGAACCTCTGACTCAAGGTCCCTGTTTAACTAGTGGCTTTGCTCTGGGTGACAGAGTGGGCGATACGGTTTTTCACGCTAGCGTAGCTGCCTCCCCTTCATGTGAAACCAAGATGACACACCCTGCACGGTGGCTTGCTGCCACCACAGCCCTGATAAACAGCCTGGACAAGGGCAGCAGGGCTGATTGCTGGTGTACCCAGCAGGGACACACAGGCAGGCTCCAGGCCGTGGCAGGTTGCCTTTCCCAGCACGGGCTCTCATGGAGATGTTTTCCTGCTGTGATGCTGGCTCTCCTTGCCCTGCAGATCATGAAATGAGTGCCTCTCCCGCAGGAGGTAGACCTCAGAGAGAACAGGCTCCAGAGAGGTGTGATTCAGTGTCACTGTAACATGTTCTGCTTGGATATAGCCGTACAGAAGCAGCACACTTCCCTTCTCATTGGCTGGGGCTGGTCCCAAGATTTTACTCACTTTTCAGTATCCAGTGTAGACCCCTCCACCAGCAAGGTTCTGAGATGACCTTTTTTTTTTTTTTTTTTTTTTAAAGTCATCTGTGCTCTATTGTGCAGCACTGGCCCCTCACAGAACCTGCATTGTAGGGCTCCTGGGAGGCCAGCCCCTGCCCCGACCCCAAATACCCGAATCCTGCCTGGTTCCCAGCCCGGTGCAAGGTGGATGGGCTGGGGGACCAGAATTCCTGTCCATGAAGTCCATGCTGGGCTCAGCCCTGGCCTCCTGGGCCCCTGGGGGCTGGACAGGGTGGGCGAAGTGAGACAGGGGAGCCCCATCAAGTTCTCTGGGGCCCAGGGCCTATCCTGACAGTTTCTTTGAGGTATCCACTTGGGGACGCCAGCAACAGCCCAGGTTTACTCAGCTCCCCCCATGTACTGCCTCCATACCAGTGGGTGTTCTGGAAGGGCCCCTACTTATGATACTAGAGCCAGCTTGTATCAGGCTTTGGGCTGGCCACTGTCCCCGTCCAGAGGGAGCTGGCCCTCTTCCTGCTGTTCAGATGCTTACAGACTGCTGGGGAAGGTAGCAGAGGAGCACAGTCCCAGTCAAGCGTGATCATTGGATCCAGTGGAAGAGGGAAGCATCATGAGCCACGGGACCTATGAGAGGAAACGTGTGGAAGCAGGTGGCTGAGGCTCTGGGACAAGTAAGAGTTGCCGGGTGGACCATCTCAGGGAAGACCTTCCAGGGAGAGGGACTGGCTTACGTGAAGGCTCAGAGGCAGAGCGCATGCCTTCATTCAGCGTTTAGTGAGCATCTGCTGAATCCCAGCCACCGGAGAAGCCCTCCGGCTCTGCCCACCTGGGAAGGGCATTCTGGTTGGGGAAGACAGACAGGCAATAAAAAATACATGGTAGATGGTGACGGGGGATGGAGGAAAAGGCAGAGGCACGTGATTAAGGAATTCCAGGGATAAGGTGAGGATATCGTTTCTGTTTTATGTGACTTGGACCCAGGAGGTTCTAACTGCAAAGACCTGAAAGCAGCAGGCAAGCCAGCCCTGTCTATGGGGGAAGAACTTTCCAGACTGGAGGGGCAGCGAGTGCAAAGGCCCTGAGTTGGAAGCATATTTGGAAGGGCAGGAGCATGGGAAGGGGAGGTCAGAGTCGTAGGCCAGATCATAAGATCCTTGCAGGTCTTCTCCAGGTCTTTGGCGTTTACTCCGGGACACAGAGGAGCAGGGCGAGGGGCTCTGACTTAGCCCTTTTAGGGGTCAGCCTGGCAGCTGCGTGGCAAATCCTGTGAGGACCAGGGTTGGAGACAGATCCTGGTGAAGAGACCGCTGTGCTGCTCCGTTTGGAGTTAACAGTCCATTGGAGTTAACAGCTGGTCCATTTGGAGTTAACAGTGGCTTGAACCAGGTTGACAACAGTGGGGCTGTTGGGAATGGTGAGATTTTGGTTCTGTTTAGAAGGTAGAACCAGTAAAATTTACTAAGGAAGCAAATACGGAGTGAAAGAGAGGCATTAAGGATGACTTGACAATTTTGGAAGAATGGAGTTGCTATTTTCCACCAGATGGGCCAAGTGGTGGGGTGAGGTTGAGGGCTGGATTGGGGATCAATGCCTTGTTTCTGGACCTAATGGGCATCTGAATGAAGATGTCAAGGAGGTAAACTGATTTTGACTTGACTGATGTCAAGGAGGAGGACTAGATTTCAGGGGAGAGCTTATTAAAGCCAGAGCTACAAATGTGAGAGTCATGCCGATGACAGACCATGTCCCATCACTCCAGGGGGCAGGGGGATGGGGCAGGTAAAGCAGTGGTCTGAGGACCAAAACCTGGGATGTGCCTGCAGTTAGAGATGGGAGAGTGAGGAGGAGCTCACAGAGCACCCCAAGAGGGATCAGTCAGTGGAGTATAGCAGACCCAATAGGGAATCAGTTCCCTCAGGCCACGTGACAGGAAGGAGAGAGTGGATGTGCCATCGGTCACCGCTGGAGGGTCAGGAAGGTGGGGCTGAGAATCGGCCACCGAACTTAGCGTGGAGACCAGCCCTCAGAGAGCTGGGTAAAAGCTCTTTTGGTCGAGTGATGGGGATAAAAGACTGAGTTTCAAGAGAAGGAAATGAAAGGAAGTAGACTTGTCCTGTCAAATACAGCTGACTCTTTTGAAAAGACTGTTTTTTTTGTTTTTAATGTTTCAGGTGTGCAGCGTAGTGATTCAGTATTTTTACAGATTCTACTCCATTAAAAGTTATTACAAGACAGAGGCTGTAATTCCCTGTGCTGTGCAGTATATCCTTGTTACCTATTGTAAAGAGATGTGTTTTCAAGGGGAGCAGACCCAATGGGAGAGTAGCTGGAGGAGGGCGTGGGTTCCAGGGGAAATCTTAGTCAGATGGGAGAGACCACACCATGTTTGCATGTTGAGGGGACCCACCCATGGCAGGGGTGGGGAAGAGCCCCCGGTGTAGGGGTAGGAGAGTCTCTGGAGCCTCATCCCTGAGGAGGTGAGGAGGGAGAGAGAGGCGAGCTGTTGCCTGGGGGAGGGGTGGCCTCGCCTGGAAGAGCAGCATGGGCACAGCAGCATGGGCCGTGGGTGTGGCGGTGGGGGCTCACGGAAGCTGTCTCCTTAGCGTCTCCATTCTCTGTGAAACAGGAAGCGAGGACACGGTCTGCAAGTGAGGGGGGGAGGAGAGATGGAGGCTCAAGGAGAAGGTCTCTCTAGGAGAGCAGGACAGGAAGTGGACCAGGGCAACATCCTGGGTTGCCAGGCAGCAGGGAGGGCCCGCTGGAGGTCAGCATCCGAATTTAAAGTAGGCATTAGCCAGGCCCAGCCGGGGGGAGAGCCAGGAAAGGACTAGGTGTTGTTTCTCTGCTGACCCAACTTGCTGGGGCTGGAGGGGCCAGGATCTCTTGACTAGTCCTTCCCCAGCCAGAGCCAGAGGATGGGGTCCTCTGTGGCCCGAGGGGTCTCCTGGCTCTTCCTTGCTTCCCAGGAGGATCCGAATTAAGTGGTAGGGATAGGAGGCAGTGTGATCGGGGAAGCATGGGGCAGGGAGTTTGGGAGGCTTGGGGGCTAGTCCCAACTGGGACTAGCTGTGTGACCTGTGCAGATCATTTACCCTCTCTGGGCTGCACTTCTCTGGCTTCATCCCATCTTCCAGACTTGTTCAATCTAACACAGTAGGTGGATTACTCCACAAGGTGGAGCTCCTAGTTTGTTTTTAACATCTGCCTTGACCAACCATCACGTTTACCATATGAACAAGTAAAAGGGGCATATTTTCCAACAGAGTTGTCTGAGTTGTGGATATTACTGCATTTCATACTCTAACATGATTCATTCATTTAAAAAATACATACTAAGCGCTGCCTGTCGGCCCATCAGACCACACTGGGGGCTTGTGTCACAGTGAGCGGCACCCCACACTGTCCACCTGTCCTTGGGGAGAGTGTGATCCAGTGGGGGCAACAGGCACGAAGCAGGTGTCACAGAAGCAGGTGGTTGCAGGGGAGAAGCACTGAGAAGGAACCGGAGGAGACAGCCCCAGCCGGGAAAGTCAGGGCAGGAGTCACCCTAGGGATGGGAACCGCTGAGCTCCAACTACTGTGGCAAAGAGGGTGGGGGCCGGGAAGAGCGTTCTGGAACTGGGGCACAGCAGGGAACAGAGGGCTGGAAGTGGGCACAAAGGAACCCAGGAGCCAGAAATGAGGCGGGAGGAGGGGTGGGCGAGATGTGTATAAGAGACAGACCTTACACTGGTCAGAATGCTGCTAAGCTGCTAACTCGCTTTAGTCGTGTCCGACTCTGTGCGACCCCATAGACGGCAGCACACCGGGCTCCCCTGTCCCTGGAATTCTCCTGGCAAGAACACTGGAGTGGGTTGCCATTTCCTTCTCCAATGCATGAAAGTGNGGTGGGCGGGGTGGGCCTGCAGATAGAGCCTGTGTGGAGTCAAGGAAGTGTTTCAGCAGGAGTCCGATTTACATTTTGAAAATATCTGAGTGCAGCGAGGAGAATGGCTTCAGAGGGACCAAAGTGGGTGTGGAGAGACCCTGGGATGTGCCGAGGTTTATCAGGAGAGGTGTAGGGAGGGTGGTGATGGGGTTAGTGATATGATAGGTGAGACAAAAGAGATGGGTTCGAGACTTAGGGGTTAAAATGGGCCAGACCTTGGCAATGGACTTTGAGGGGTTTGGACCTGCGGCTGGGGAGTTGAGGGGTGAGTGGGGGCGATGCTTGGTCTTTGCCCTACTTGCTGACTGGGCTGTGGGACTCTGCTGTTCACGAGGACATGGACTCTGGAAGGGGACTGGGTTTTGGGGAGATGGAGCCATGCTGAGTTCGGGGCACATGTGCACACGTGTGGAGGTGTCAGACAGGCATTTAGATAGGGAGATGCAAATCTGAGGGTTGACAGACTGTAGAGGTGTGACAGAAGCCCTGGGTTCAGATGAACCGGTCTGGAGAGTCTGGGAGGAAGAGCTGAGGGCCTGACGGTTGCCCCAGCCAGAGTCTTGTCCTCCTCTCGCCCAGCACGCCCCGTGTTCCTGTCTTCTCACTGGGTACCACGCTGCACCCACTAGGGAAGCCACAAGCCTGGGCATCACTGTCATCTTCTTTCCATCTCTTTCCAAGTCTGGCAGTTTAACCTCTGATACAGCTGCTTTCTATATACTCCCTTGCCTACACCTTGCAGCTTGTCCGCAAGCAGTAGGATGCCTGTTGTCTTACGCTCGCTGACTGCCCCCTCCCACAAAAGGCTCTGGGGGCCCATGGTGTGTCTTGGGCACTCAGCCCCCTTTATCCCGAGTGCAGTCTGTCACTTGTTTCTCAAATGTGCTGTGCAGGTTCAGCGCCTGTCCCTCTTCCTAGAATGTCCTCTTCCCTTGCCCTGTTGGCTTGGCAAGCTCCTGCTTAATCTTTTGAGACCCACTCAGCAGTTTTCCCTGAGCCCATTTACTAGCTCCATGTCTGTGGGCTTCCCTCAAGGCCAGGGCCTGTGTCTCAGTGACCTTCCTGTACCCACAGCCCATAGCAGCCTAGCTCAGAGCACACTCTTTGCTGCCAACTGACCTAACAGACCTCTCTGCTTTTCCCCTCAGTTCATCTCCAGCACTGACCCTTTCCAGAAGGCCCTGAGGGAAGAAGAGAAACGCCGGAAGAAAGAAGAAAAGCGGAAAGAGATCCGAAAAGGCCCTCGGATCTCGAGATCACAGTCTGAGTTATAGCCCTGGAATGGGCCAGGGCTCACGGGACCAGGAGGCAGCCAGTTGGGAGGAAAAGGAGAGTGCAGAAGCGTAGCTGATGGTGAGCGCTGGTGCCTTCAGAGAGGAGGCCAGAGTCTGCTTGGCTCCCCCACCACTGAAGGGACTGGGCCACAGAGGGCCTGGACTTCCTCCCAGGGACCTCCCTGGAGGGGTGCCAAGGGATCTTCCAGAGGGCGCTGTTCTGCAGACCTAACCCTGTGGAGATGCTGGGGGAAGCAGGAGGGATCCTGGGCTGGACTCCTCCCCCCACCACCGTGGGTTTGGACCACTGGCCTGCTGGTGGCCGCTCCTCACGGGGAGGCAGCAGAACTAGGCTCTGAGCCATGTGCAGGTGTCACGCCTGCTGCTGGCCCCACTGTGTCACTGAGTTGCCGGGCACAGATCCTAGCCCCCTGCAGAGAAAATAAAAGCCAGCAAATGCTCTGGGCTGACCGAGGCTGATTTGGGCCCCAGGGAGATGTGAGCCTCTCCGTGGAGCAGGTGAAGGGGGCCTGGGCAGGGGGGTCAGGGGCCCTCAGCTGTAGAGACCACCTTAGAGAATGTTCTGCCTACCCTGGAGGAGCCTCAGCCCCTGGCAGGGCACCAAAGCAGAGGCTTGGCTTCAGCCTCCTATTCCCTTCTCCTCACCGTCCTTGATGAGGGGTCATTGTTGGAAAGGGACCAGAAGTATCCTTCCTGGGATGGTGTTTAGCCCAAGATAGTCTTGGAGCAGCCTGATCTCTGTCCTCAGGTATTGAGAGACAGTCATTGAGCAGGCAGGCCCAGGGAAGAATCAACTTGTCCTCTCTGGCAGTGTAGGGAGCCCCTGGGCCTGTTGGGGGCACTGTTGGGGGACAGGCTGCAGCTCTGCAGGAGGCTGTACTTTGTAGCAGAAGGGCTGCTCCCGGGATGGATGGGCCAGTCAGCAAGCTCCCTGTGTCAGGAGGCCTGTAAGCAGAGACCAGGGCCAGGGGCGTGGGGAGCTGCAGAGGGACTCAGGCCCTGAGTAGGTAGCCGCCCTTCAGTCATGCCCCTCCCAGGCAGAGAAGGGGGGTCTCTGGAGGGAATTCTAGCTCTGTCTCTTGACTTTGCCAAGCCAGGGAAGAGACACACAGCTATCCCCAATATCCCACCACTAACGGAGCCCAAGGGAGACCCAGGGTCTTAGCCCATCAGACTTGCTGAGTGACCCTGGCCCACCCCTTCCCTGTGCAGTGGCTTCATTGATGTAATGAATTTGATAATGCCTGAACTCTCTGCCCAGCTCCAAACTGCTTCTCTGAGGTTGGGGCCTGGTTTCTCAGTGACAAGAGCCCTTCTCTGATGGTTTAGAAGAACCTAAGCTACTCCATTTTGTCAAAAAGAGAACTCTATTTTGTGAAGTTCCGGGAAAAAGACTTTGGAAATCACCCGACCTCACCCACGAGCCAATCAGACCTCGGACCAAAATCTCCTGATTTTACGTTCAGGAATTTGTGGTTCGCCTAGGTAATAAGAACCAATCAGAAATCAACACACAACCCCTTGAAAGAGGGTGACCAATCAGATGTCCTCTAGCCTGGAAATCCCCTTTTTCACTAATATACCCTATATAAGCAATGTAACCCAGAACTCGGGGCTCCTTCCTATAGCCACTGCGTCGGTAACAGCGGGAGCCCCAGCTCGAGCTTGGTAATAAAGACTCTCTTGCTTTTGCATCGGACATTGGCTCCCTGGTGGTCATTGGGAGATTTCACGACTTGGGCATAACATTTGGGGGCTCGTCTGGGATCTCCCACCGGTTCCACGGGAGGACCAATCTGGAGAGTCATCTGCAGCCAGTAAGTAAGCCTTTTTCTTCTTTTTCCTCGTTTCTGATAAGGCCTATTTTCTGAAACCAGTATATGACTCAGGTGGACGCGCCAACGGGTCGCCGGTGTGGGTCGTTGGGAGACATCCCCAACCCTCGGAGGGGACGGAGTGCCCCTGTTCTCTGTAGACGATAGTGGGTTGCTCCTGCTGAACGGCTGGAGGCCGTCGTCTTTAAGTTTTACCGCAGAACTCCCGGAGGTATATTCCTTCTGTCTCTCTGTGTGGCTGTCCGTTTTGTCTGTGTTAGTTTACCAACATTTGATTGATCCAGGGACCATGGGGCAACGCCATTCTAGCCCCACGCCTCTATCCTTGATTACTGATCATTTCAAGGAGGTCAAAATGTGCGCTCATGACCTCTGTGTGGAAGTCAGAATAAATTAATCACTTTTTGCAGTGCAGAATGGCCAACCTTCAATGTAGGATGGCCCTCAGAAGGCACCTTTGATTTGTAAACTGTACACCGAGTCCGAGATGTCATCTTCCAACCGCGGATTGGACACCCTGACCAAGTTCCCTACATCATCATATGGGAAAATATTGTGTTGCGCATACCCCCTTGGGTAAAACCTTTCTTGCCTCAACAGGGATTTTCCATCAATCAGGTGTTAGTGACCTGAACAGGAAAGAGCCTGAAGAATCCCAAGGAGCCTGAACCAACAACACCACTCTACCCTATTCTGCAGGGGAGAACAGAAGAAGAACTCCTCCTCCCTCCCCCTTACCAACCCCCCGAACCACCGCCTGCCCCTGCCATCCCTCTACCCAGGGCCGAAACACAGGGAGGGGGCCTCGCACAAAATACTTGCCATCAGTGAGCCATGTCCCTGGAGGGGCCAGCAGACTTAACCGTTGCCCTCCTCCTCTTGCGAGTGGCCAGCCCCTCCCCCGCCGCCACGATGAGGAAGGGAACCAACCTCATCTATACTGGCCCTTCTCTACTAGTGATCTATATAACTGGAGATCCCAAAATGCCAAGTTCTCAGATAACCCTAGAGATTTAACCAATCTTCTAGAGACTGCTCTTTAACCACCAGCTCACCTGGGATGACTGCCAACAGCTGCTCCAGATTCTCTTTACCACAGAAGAGAGACAGTGCTGGGGTCCCCCCCTGGTGGATCCAGGGTAATTCAAAGGGGAGACAGAATCGGCGTCCTAGGAAAAAACTTATTTAATTACAGATATAAAGAGAGATTAGAAAAGAATAGTGTAGTAGGAAAATTAGTGGAGAAAAAGAGNCAGTGCTGGGGTCCCCCCCTGGTGGATCCAGGGTAATTCAAAGGGGAGACAGAATCGGCGTCCTAGGAAAAAACTTATTTAATTACAGATATAAAGAGAGATTAGAAAAGAATAGTGTAGTAGGAAAATTAGTGGAGAAAAAGAGCTGAATAACTTGGTTTACGTGGTATACCAATAAAACTCCAAGACAAGGAATTTACACCACCTATGTAGGCCACAGGTGTCTTTCCGTTCTCCTGAAGGACAAGAGACAGTGAGGCCTCCCCAGTCAGATCTTAGAAGCCCAGGCAAAATTAGCAGGCTTGGTGAGTACCCACTCTCCAGATGGGAATTCAGCCAGAAGGGGAAAGAAAGAATGACACGGGGGAATCAGTCTTTCCAGAAACGGATCCATTTTCTTTATTTTCAGGTTTGCTTATATACTTTTTGTTATACAGAGGGATGAATACAGAGTCACGCGGGGTCAGCCGACCTGATCCTTGTCAAAATCAGGTGTTTCATATAAAATTATACAAAGGTCTTAGGGGTTTTACATCATTAATCAGTCTTTCCAGAAACGGATCCATTTTCTTTATTTTCAGGTTTGCTTATATACTTTTTGTTATACAGAGGGATGAATACAGAGTCACGCGGGGTCAGCCGACCTGATCCTTGTCAAAATCAGGTGTTTCATATAAAATTATACAAAGGTCTTAGGGGTTTTACATCATTTTCTGGCCATGAGGCCTGCTGACATTTTATGGCCCTTTCTGATAATGGTCAGTCAACCAGAAAACTTATTTTTTCCAGGGGTGATTTTTTCTTAAACCAGGCGCCACCCTCCAAATAAAGTTGCATTCCTATAGGGTGAGGGTGTAGTGGGTTACAATCAAGAAAGGAATTTTCTTAGCCTAAGGTTTAACATGATTAATCTTAAAGGTTAATACTTTTATTTCTCCTATATGCTAGTTATATTCATTATAAGTGGAGAAGGCAATGGCACCCCACTCCAGTACTCCTGCCTGGAAAATCCCATGGATGGAGGAGACAGGTAGGCTGCAGTCCATGGGGTTGCTGAGGGTCGGACACGACTGAGCGACTTTCCTTTCACTTTTCACTTTCATACATTGGAGAAGGAAATGGCAACCCACTCCAGTGTTCTTGCCTGGGGAATCCCAGGGACGGGGGAGTCTGGTGGGCTTCCGTCGATGGGGTGGCACAGAGTCGGACACGACTGAAGTGACTTAGCAGCAGCAGCATTCATTATAAGGGCAGGGAATATGGAGATTTAGCAGCAGATATTGGCTCAACAAATGAAAAACCCTTCACCAATATAATTTCTAACCAACCCACTAATACTATACTAATAATTTTCTAACTTCTCAAAAGAGTCTGTATTTAGAAAGTTTTAAAGCATCTTGTGCCTCTCACGGTTGGGAGGCTGTAAACAATCACATGTGGCTGGACAAACCTGCTCAGGCAGGCTAGAGAAACTTCAGAGGAGTTTGTAAGTTCAAACACTCTTGTCACACCCAGGAATTTTTATTAACTGGAGCTGCAAGTTAACTCCTTCTCTGAGAGAGGTGGAGGGGGGAGGTCAGCCCCCCGTAAAGTCAGAGGTATAGGTGAGAGCATAAAACAGTAAAGTAGGCACTCTGGTTTTGGGTGTAGATGCTCGGGAACAGGGGGTCTCCTGAGGCTTGATCTCGCCTTTGCATAATGCTGAGCCTCCTTCCTCATGACCTTTGCCAAGAGCAGAGTTCCTCATGCTGGCTCCCGGCATCTCCCCCTTTTTATTATTTCTTAAAACAGCCAGGTGCAGCTCAGTCGCGAGCTTCTGAATGTTCTGCCGAAGAATCTTGACAATACAAGGAAGAATGATTATAAGAAGTAAAATCAGACCACCAACAGCAGCATAACTGAAGACATTAGACAATGTTTCTTCCAGAAATAAAGTTAGAGAAGGTGTGGAAAAAGTCATTAGCTGCTCCTGCGGCAGTAAAATCCAGTCGAGAGTGTTCCAAGGTCTGTATCTGATTATGAAGTTTTCCTAAGTCCAGGCCAATATCAGAGCTGTTCCAAACACCTGAAATATTATTTTTAATTTTTTCCCACTCATAATCTGTCTCGTTTACTTTCAAAGATGTCACATATATCCACCAGTAATTAGCGTGGCATGAGAGAGCCATTTTTACTTTTAGAACTTGTAGTTCAGTCCCAATATGCATTATTGCTTCTTCCAAGGCATCCACCCTCATCTCTAACTTTCTGTCTATAGCTTCTTGTATTGCCAAAGTTAAACATTTTCAGACATAGTGTCAACGTACTGGGCAGTATGCATTTGTTGAGTCAATGTATTGCTGCCACAGTAACAGAAGTGATTGTGGCTATTAAAGCTGATATTCCTAGAATAAGTAAGCCCACAAATCGTTGTGCTTGCATCAAATCCTGCAATTGATGTAACAGCAAGACCATAATTATCATACCAATGAGTAGTTACAGTTACAGGTATCATAAGATATGGTGGATGTTTAACACCACAAAAGAACAAACATTATATTGAGAAGTTAAACAAGATGAGAGCATACATTGTTCACAAGTCACTACATTGGGTCCACCTGTGAAATTCATA
This sequence comes from Oreotragus oreotragus, assembly GCA_006410675.1. NCBI lineage: Eukaryota > Metazoa > Chordata > Mammalia > Artiodactyla > Bovidae > Oreotragus > Oreotragus oreotragus. Next base: position 292,094 of record SJYX01020971.1, read on the forward strand.
TGAACATTAAGTTTTCTGGAATCATTAACAAAAAGACATAGGGAGAAGGCAAGCAAGCTGTGGCAGAATAAGTAGTGTCATTATATGGGCGTGTCAAAGTAATAGGGGCAGTAGCAGTGAGAGCTTTCCATATTTCTGGCTGCCAAAAAGTTCTATGTTTAGTTATATAGGACAACATAGGAGGAACAAATTGATTACCGTGCCACCTAGTGGATCTTAATTGCCAAGGAATTATATCAGTATGCCAGTTCTCAATACCCAAAACATGCTTTCTCGGCCTCAGAGCTTACAGATGGGTTTGGGTTGCTCCAATCTTGAACTGAGTAATTCCCTTCTCTTGGAATTCTATAGTCAATTCTTGAATCATAAGTACAAGCTTTCCAAATCGGAAACCCAGAACGATAATTTATATCATTCCAGACAGCAGTTAAAGGAATAATTTCTCTACAATTTGGATAACCTGGGGATGCCCCAACAAACAGACTCATGAGGGTCAAGGATCCCGGTCAAGCGAGCCCGCACTATCCAAACTGAATGAGGCTTTTTAAAAGTAGGTTTTTGGGTTGGAGACTCAGTCAGAATTACCTTTTCAGAGGCTTAAATACAGCCTTCCTTAGTGGGAGTGATAAAATGTCCTGTTTTGCTGGTAGGGAAATTAAAGCAAACAGGGAGTTCATCAGTCAATCCCCTACAGGTATAATTTAAATTAATGGGATATTTATCCTTAGTGTAAGAAGTATAAAATCCTCCCAAAAGTTGGGGTTGGTTTGTGTTAACCCGTAAGGGGTCATTATTCCAAGTAACAACTGAAAAGTTGGAGGATCTCGGAGATATGCCCAATATTTTGTTGGAATGGGGGATGCGCTTACCTGGCAGGAAAGCAAAGCAAGCATGGCAATAAACATTTTCTCAGGAGAAGCTGGAGACCCCTGTAAAGAAACTATTCCCCGTGCTTGGTGGCAGAGTGTTTTCACTTGTCCCCAAGTTGGTAAGGGGGCATGTTGAGTTGCCTGGGTCACGCGACCTGGCATCTTTCTACTGGGCAGGGGATCAGGGGGAGTAATGTCCTGTATGTGAAGCTGAGACATCTGCTTGGTGGGCGGATCTGTTCCTTGCTCATCCGGGATCTCCGACATCAGTTGTCCCGATGTCAGTGGCGTTTCCCGTGCTGGTGGAGGGAGCGGAGGCAGAGGAGGTCTCTTCCTTTTTCGGGGTCGCCGCAGCCAGGGAATCCGGTATCCGAGGGGCTGAGACATGGTGAATCTATCGGTCTGGAACCCAAATTGTGAATCTGCGTCCTGTGGAAAAATACAAGCATACCCTCAACTGCTGGTTAACAATGGGTCGGGACCTTTCCATTGTCCGGAGAGGAGGTCCTTCCATTTTACTAATGGATTTGCATTTAATTGCTCCGGGCACCAATGGCGAAGCATTGCAGTAGTTCCGGCTGAATCAGCATTTAAAATATTTATTACAAAAAGGGCATGTTGCAAGATTTGATGGGGAGAACTATACTTAAACTCCCCCTTTTTTAGTTTTTGAATTAACAAACCATGTGAGGGTAAATGATATAAAATTTGACCACAATAATTTCCTATAGCAATCTGCCAATCTTCATCAAACATTAGAAGAGCATCAAGTTGTTCCTTATTATATGGGCTTACAATCTCTGGTGGCTCTTTCCCAAACAATTCAATGCTTCATTTCCTCCCTTTTAATATCAACGTTGCTATTAAGCCTGGATAAGAAGCTACCACTTTTTTAGCTTGGGCGGGAAGATGGAGCTATCAGATAAAGCTGCTTCTACTTTGTTTAGGGCTTCCCGAGCCTCAGAGGTTAATTGTCTTTTAGAAGTTGGATCAGGATCCCTGCGCAAAACGTTGAAATGAGGCTTTAATTCGGCAGTGGTTAATTTTAAATAGGGCTTAATCCAATTAATATCACCTAAAAGTTTTTGGTAATCATTTAAAGTGACAAGATGGTCTTAATTGTAGCAGGCAGGGCATGACTCACAGTTTCTGAATTGATGACTCTTCCTCCGTAGGTTATGGACGGGTTAGTTTGAATTTTCTCTGGGGCAAGTTTTAAGCCTCTAGCTGACAATGTCTGGGTCAAATCTTGGAGTACAGTTTGCAAATGAGCCCTATCAGGATGAGCTATTAAAATATCATCCATGTAATGGATCATATATATTCGTTCATATTTAGCTCTAATATCTTCCAAAGCGTCATTGACAAATTTTTGACATAAGGTAGGGCTATTTTTCATTCCCTGGGAATACCAGACCACCTAACCTGCCTCTTGAGAAATCTGTATGCAGGTCAGGAAGCAACAGTTAGAAGTGGACATGGAACAACAGACTGGTTCCAAATAGGAAAAGGAGTACGTCAAGGCTGTATATTGTCACCCTGCTTATTTAACTTCTATGCAGAGTAAATCATGAGAAACGCTGGNCTCCCCCGTCCTTGGGATTCTCCAGGCAAGAACACTGGAGTGGGTTGCCATTTCCTTCTCCAATGCCTGAAAGTGAAAAGTGAAAGTGAAGTCGCTCAGTCATGTCCAACTCTTAGCGACCCCATGGACTGTGGCCCACGAGGCTCCTCCGTCCATGGGATTTTCCGTGCAAGAGTGATGGAGTGGGGTGCCATTGCCTTCTCTATACCTTTAAACTTTAGTTTTAGTTACATAAATTCTCATGATCATTTATAGTGTGTTAGTTAAAACAGGGAGTAAATAATTTGTTTATATTAATTCAAAGGCATTTTGTTTTTAAACATTTCAACAGACATCTTGAATTCCTTCAATCCTAATGAAACAGTCATTGTTCTATTGGATTTTAAATTTGTTAATACATGGAATATACTTTTCCTAAGTGCAAAAACAATATAATATTGAAAGATTTCAGACTTCAAAATTGACAGTTCTCTCAATCTGAAACTATTTCATACAGTTGAATTTATCTCCTTAGTAAGCAAGAAATTCCATATTTGACCTCTCACATATTTCTTGTATAATCTTCAAAGTTTCTGCCTTAGTTTAATATGCACTGTATGTCTGACTTAAAATGTCTCCCCATTCAAAATGTATTCCTTAAGAAAAACAGACTGCCAGAGAATGATATACATGGAATATACTTTTCCTAAGTGCAAAAACAATATAATATTGAAAGATTTCAGACTTCAAAATTGACAGTTCTCTCAATCTGAAACTATTTCATACAGTTGAATTTATCTCCTTAGTAAGCAAGAAATTCCATATTTGACCTCTCACATATTTCTTGTATAATCTTCAAAGTTTCTGCCTTAGTTTAATATGCACTGTATGTCTGACTTAAAATGTCTCCCCATTCAAAATGTATTCCTTAAGAAAAACAGACTGCCAGAGAATGACCTTCATAGTAAAATGTATAGAGTGTTTTTAAAAATAAATATATTCTTTGTCAAAAATGCTGGGGAGAACCGAAATAATATCCTAACATTTTACAAAATAATATACATACATGTTTCTTCATCACTTCTATAATTATAAAAATTATTTATTTAAAATTTTGCAATAATTATATCAGAAATTAGAACATTCAAGGCAAATTTTAGTGTCTTGCCTTGAGGGATGTATATGCAGGACAATTATGAATTCAAACTGAAGTAACAGAGTTATGTCACATATTCTATCATTTTTCATAACATTCAGGCAAGAATTGGGAGAATTAAATATGTCTAAAACTATATTTGTAATACAAGGTAATCTACTTGAATCATCATGCCACTGGAGCTCTAATCTACGAAACTTTATACTGGTTCAAACTTAAATATCCCCATGGTAATGTTTGTATATCCCTGATGTATATATATTCTATTTAAATGAATGAGAATGGTAAGGATAATAAATATTATCATATTCTTCTTCAACACTCACATTATACTTCTTTTTTATGTTGCCTTTACATTTGTAATCCTCCAATATAATTTCCCAAACTATATTTTTCCTGCTACTACAATAACATATGCTTATTTAACTGTCTCTTTTTGACTATGCTTTATTTGAAGTTTGTCCTCATTTTGTCAAAAACATATCAACAGCAGACTTTAAAAACATATACTTATAACCAATATAAATTCCACCTTATCCCAAGAGTAAATTCTTATTTTGTATTATTTACTATTCTAGAACTTAAAATATCACTGTTTGGGAAAATTGTTTTTTTATGGGAAGAGTATTAAATAATCAACAAGATGTTTTTANATATCAACAGCAGACTTTAAAAACATATACTTATAACCAATATAAATTCCACCTTATCCCAAGAGTAAATTCTTATTTTGTATTATTTACTATTCTAGAACTTAAAATATCACTGTTTGGGAATATTGTTTTTTTATGGGAAGAGTATTAAATAATCAACAAGATGTTTTTATAAATTGCTTTTATTTAAAATGTAGTTCTACAGACTAAACAACATTATAACCTGGCTCAAATCTATTTTGCTGGACATTAAGAAGCACATGATTGTTATGTAGGCTATATGTCCATTTCATTTTGATAAGGATTTATACTATTAGAAACAAAAAGCTTTGTGTTTTATTTTAACCACTACCATGTGAATAATTATCATAATTATAGTCCTAATGCATCAAAGTAGAGAACCTAATGTCAAACTTCATATAATAATAGGCTTACGTGATTCTTTTGAAAACTATAGTGCAAGGAACACTAAGAAATGTCACCATAATGTTAGAAAAGAGTGGCATTTTCTCTTGCATTTGGGAAAGAATCAGTAAGTATTTTATTTTATATTTTCTCTTTTATATATGTCTTTTTACTTTAATTTTTCACTGGAGGAAAATTGCTCTACAATGTTGTGATAGTTTCTGCCATACAACAATACAAATCAACCATAATTATACATGCATCACCTCCCTCTTGAGCCTTCCTCTCTTACTCTACATCCCACCACTCTAGCTCATCACAGAGCTCCTGACTGGGCTCCCTGTCTTAGACAGCAACTTCTCAACAGCTATCTATTTTACACACGATAGTGTATATATGGCTACGCTACTTTCTCCATTTGCCCCACTCTCTCCTTAATGCACTATGTCCATGAGTCCATTCTCTATGTCTGCATCTCCATTCCTTCCCAGCACATAGGTTCATCAATACGATTTTCCTAGATTCCATTTATATGTGTGAATATACAAAATTTGTTTTTCTCTTTTTGACTTCATTCATTCTATAAACAGATTCTAGGTTCATCCACCTCACTAGAACTGACTCAGACTCATTCCTTTCAATTGTCTGTGCCACGTCTTCTTTATCCTTTCATCTGTCAGTGCAGTCTAGAGACTACGTTGCATCTCTAGTATTTGTCTTTTGTTGCTACATTTCAAGATACTATTAATGAGTGTAGGGTAGATACATATGAAGCACAGTTTTGTAGGAAGTTAATACAAGCATGCAGATGATTGTAAAACAGGTCAGGTAACACGTCTATGGGAGAGTACAAGGAGTGTTGAAGTTCAAAGAAAGGAGAGAATTTGTGAAGCACATGGACTTTTTGAAGTGAACATTCAAACGTAGATAAGCATTTGACATGTGAAGATATAGAGAAAGTAAGTGGCAAAGACCAGGAAGATTAGGAAAATAAAGGATTCTGGGGATTGGTGGAGTGGTTCTGTGTGTATGTATTTGTGTGTGTATGTGCTTGCTTGTGTATGCATGTGTGTGTGTGTGCTGGAGTACACAAGAGAGATGATTATTGTATGCACAGGATGGTTCATACATTTTGAAATTTAAAAAAAAACTAAAAAAAATTAAGTTAAAAAATCTAGGACTTAAAACAAATAGTGCTACAAATTAACATAACTGTTATGTATCATAACTATTCACAGTATGTCAAGAACAGTTTGGCACATAGAGCTGTGAAATAAACAACTTAATCTGCTGGTTATATGCAATTCTTATACTTTATTTGTGTTTTCATTATTATCTGTCATTTTTACTTCCTCTTCTCAAGAAACATTTTGGAAAGCATGGGAATGAATGTGTTACATGCATGAGTTCACACTGAATTTTTTAAAAAGCAAATCATTCACAAACTTAAGGTTTAAATTACAATTGGTAACTAATTGTAGATGATATACTTCACAACTAGTTGTAGTATGGGAGTCTTCTAACATATTCTGGAGGCCAGAGACAATGAGGATTAACTGGAGATTTCACCGTCTCTAAGATTAAGTAAAGCAATGGAAATTGTGCTTTGGATATATGGCTTTGACTTTGTGTGAAATGAATTAGATTGAGGAGAGTTTGGCAATCTAAATAGAGAAGTTGAAATTTTAAAAAAGGTTGATAGCAATAGATATATTAATAGAAAAGAGGAAGGTATACAAGTATGACTATATATGGAAAGAACAATAACAGTCCATTAATGACAGCTAAGGATAAAAGAAGTTTCTGAGAGTACATTGCTGACAGCATAGTAGTGAGCAGAAATAAGGCAGTTAGAAATAGTAGACAGCTGGGTCATATCCAGTGTTAGATAAATGAACAGTATAGAGACCAAGATGGCCTACTGACAGGATAACATTTAATTTGAATCTGGAGAGAGAAGTGTAACTATAATTGGGAGGTAATAGTTGTAGAAATAGATTAAGGGAGCAGCAAATAATAAACAAACAAGAAAGATGAGGACTAATTATTAATCTAAAGCATTTTTATCTAAGTAATGTATCTATTTAGAACAAAGAGGAAGAGGAAGGAAAGGCTATCAAAGGAACTTTGGGGAGGAAAAGAACAAGCATGGGATAATTAAAAATAATCCAAAGGGAAATAAATATAGGATGAATGAAGAAGGAAATCTATCAAAAGCTCAAAGGTTATAGAGATTGTGCTATGAGAAAGAGAAAAAAGCCATCATATTTATCAATTTGGTGGTAACCACACACCTGACCTGCCTCTTGAGAAATCTGTATGCAGGTCAGGAAGCAACAGTTAGAACTGGACATGGAACAACAGACTGGTTCCAAATAGGAAAAGGAGCACGTCAAGGCTGTATATTGTCACCCTGCTTACTTAACTTATATGCAGAGCACATCACGAGAAACGCTGGACTGGAAGAAACACAAGCTGGAATCAAGATTGCTGGGAGAAATATCAATCACCTCAGATATGCAGATGACACCACCCTTATGGCAGAAAGTGAAGAGGAGCTAAAAAGCCTCTTGAAGAAAGTGAAAGAGGAGAGCGAAAAAGTTGGTAAAGCTCAACATTCAGAAAACGAAGATCATGGCATCCGGTCCCATCACTTCATGGGAAATAGATGGGGAAACAGTGGAAACAGTGTCAGACTTTATTTTTTGGGCCTCCAAAATCACTGCAGATGGTGACTGCAGCCATGAAATTAAAAGACGCTTACTCCTTGGAAGAAAAGTTATGACCAACCTAGATAGTATATTCAAAAGCAGAGACATTACTTTGCCGACTAAGATCCGTCTAGTCAAGGCTCTGGTTTTTCCTGTGGTCATGTATGGATGTGAAAGTTGGACTGTGAAGAAGGCTGAGAACTGAAAAATTGATGCTTTTGAACTGTGGTGTTGGAGAAGACTCTTGAGAGTCCCTTAGACGGCAAGGAGATCCAACCTGTCCAT